>CM059435.1:95007638-95175436 GCA_030390025.1 Squalus acanthias | reverse complement strand
GGGGGGGGAGGGAGCGATGGCGGGCGGGGGGGGAGAGGGAGCGATGGCGGGGGGGAGGGAGCGAGGGCGGGAGGGAGAGGGAGCGAGGGCAGGGGGGAGAGGGAGCGAGGGCGGGGGGAGAGGGAGCGAGGGCGGGGGGAGAGGGGGGAGAGAGGGAGCGATGGCGGGGGGGAGGGAGCGAGGGCGGGGGCGGGGGGGAGAGGGAGCGATGGCGGGCGGGGGGGGAGAGGGAGCGATGGCGGGGGGGAGGGAGCGAGGGCGGGGGGAGAGGGAGCGAGGGCAGGGGGGAGAGGGAGCGAGGGCAGGGGGGAGAGGGAGCGAGGGCAGGGGGGAGAGGGAGCGATGGCGGGGGCGGGGAGAAGGAGTGAGGGCGGGGGGGGGAGAAGGAGTGAGGGCGGGGGGGGGAGAAGGAGCGATGGCGGGGGGGGAGGGAGCGAGGGCGGGGGGGGGGGGAGAGGGAGCGATGGCGGGCGGCGGGGGAGAGATCGTGGATCGGCATTAGATCAGGGGCGGGAGGCAGATAGCAGCAGGTTTGCTTGAGGGGTCGGGGAGGAAGCATTCCTGGTCCTCTTGGTCCACAAGCAGTGCTGGAAAAGCACTTACCTGCTGGATCTGACAGTTCTTGCCTACCTTCAAGTGCCGGGTTTCTCAAACCCTGGGGTACCCGGCCCGCAGCCATTAAATCCAAAGGGCTGCTAAAGTCTGAGGCACGCAGCCTCATTAACATATTAAAATTACGACCTGCCTCTCGAGATCAGTTTACTCGCCCACTCCCAACCCGACCCAGTTAAATCGGAAGTAAGCGTGTTTGTGGTGGGTTGGGTCATGTTTCCCATTTTTACGAATTTAAATCCCCCCCTCGCCCCTCTCCCACCCATTCTGGGCTGGGCGGGGGGGGAAGAGAGTTAAATCTCCCCCCATAGAAGATGTTGTATCAGCAACACCCAAGATGTGCTGTTGGGATTCCAAATGCAAGTTTAAAGCTGTAGTTATTTGGAAGGGACATTCCTCTGAGATATCAGAATAAAGATAAAACGTTGCTGAAGTGTCATTGGAGTTATTTATCTGCACATAATTGCTTGCCCCTCCCTCCTTCGAGTTTATGAGAAAATGGCATATCTTCAAGGTATCTGATACTGCGCACTGTTCCTTCCTTTCTACAGGGTACGTTTGAACAAAAGAGGCTTTTGATCCAAGTATATCTTTCTTATTGATCTGGTCCCCTAGAGGAAGATATGTACGCCAGAGTGCTACTCCTTGTAAAAAAATGTTTTCCCTTCCCCCACCATTTTCATGGAATGTCCCTGGATAGGTGCAGCGACTGATCTTTCTGGCAATAAACTGGAGCAGGTCTCAATAAACCTGCAGCAAGTATTAATCATCAGTGAGGAGCCCAGCACACATTAACCAAAATGTTCAGCATGATACTTTGCTATAAAAATGATATAAAATTGCCCCCCAATTCTACCAGAATATCTATTACATTAATTAAAAGAGATGTACGAGTGATTTTTCCAAGACAGCTATCTCATCAAGGTTTTCTCCATCATGATATAATATGATCTTGAAAATTCACTCCCTGATTTCATTATTCTCTGTTGATATCGTAATGAACAATCAAGTAGTAAAATACTCTAGAAGGTCCATAACTGCAACTTTCCATGAATAAAATGTGAAGGGCTTCAGTTGCTGTATGTGTATTAAAGGAGCTTCTCCTTAAATTATTAATAGCGCTACCAAATTCATAAAAACATGAGTCAAGGATAAGAAAACCTATTCAGTCCATCCAAGCTCCCCCCCTCGCATATTAACTCTCCCATCATAAACAAATCATTGGGGAAAAAACAAATTATAAAGAATCACTCCTGCTAAGCTGCTAGTGTTGTCATTTTGAATATAGACATGCTGAGCAAACTGCAACTGGACAATCCTGCTCACTTATAGTTTGATTCCATTTCCCACAAACTTTGTGTCACAACAAGACACTGACATGACCGTTGCTCTAGTCTGACCCACAAACAGAAGAGCATGACTGAATCTTTTCAAAACAGTAGCATACAAGCCAGAGGAAGCCATGATCAAACTGTATAATACTCTGGCCAGACCACACCTTGAGTGCAGAATGCAGTTCTGGTCACCGCGACACAAGGGAGACATTCGAGCATTGGAAGCAGTGCAAAGAATAGCCACAATGTTGATCCCTAGTCTTAAATGGTCTCAGTTGTGAACAAAGACTGAAGAAACTTGGGCTCTTCAGTCTTAATAGGAGACATTTGAGAGGTGATCGTATAGCGGTATATAAGATTGTAAACAGTATGGAAAAAATCAATCTGGATAATTACCTTAAATACATTGTTAGAATAGGACAAGGGGGCAGGGGGAGGTCACAGGTTTAAACTAGTAAAAGGCAAATTGAGGTTTCAGCTAGAGTATTGTACCCAATTCTGGGCACCATACTTTAGGAAGGATGTCAAGGCCTTGGAGAGGGTGCAGAGGAGATTTACCAGAATGGTACCAGGGATGAGGGATTTCAGTTATGTGGAGAGACTGGAGAAGCTGGGATTGTGCTGCTTAGATCAGAGAAGGTCAAGAGTCAATGCAATAGAGGTGTTCAAAATTATGAGGGGTTTTGATAGAAGAAACTATTTCCGCTGGCAGGGGGGGTCAGTAACCAGAGGACACAGATTAAGATAATTGGCAAAAATCCAGGGGGAGGGAAAGGAAGAGATACGTTTTTCTGCAGCGAGTTGTGATGATCTGGAATGCACTAACTGAAAAGGCAGATTCAATGTAACTTTCAAAAGTAAATTGGGTATATACTTGAAAAGGTGAAATTTGCTGGGCTACGGGGAAAGAGCAGGGGAGTGGGACTAATTGGATAGCTCTTGCAAAGAGTCGGCACAGATGCAGTGGTCCGAAAGGTCTTCTTCTGTGCTGTATGATTCTATCAGGAAGCTTTCTTCACACAAACAGTGATCAACACACGGAATGTACTCCAAGATAGAGTCAGAGAGGTACAATCCCTTAAGTCACTGGAAATAATAAATCGAGGGAGATGTAAAACGGGCTGCTGACTCACTATCACCCACTTTATACCAATGCACAAAGTCAAGGGGTGCTACCTTCGCCGGGGTGCTAATTTTAGCGCCCTGAAAAAGTTAGCGCCCCCGCGGCCGATTTTCCCAGGTAGCGCCCCGAGAGGGAGGAGGGGCGTGACTGCAAGCGCCCGCGTCCCTCTTGGGGCGCTGCGAGCCAATATCACGGCGCTACATGCCGCGGTACTGCAGGCCTTCCTCCCCTTATTAAAGGGCAGGGGCCTGGCGCAGCGCGTCCCGGTGTTCAGCTGGGCCACCGGGGATCGGGAGTGCCGGCAAACGAGCCTGGCATTCAAGAGGAGTGCCGGGCTCATGGAGAGCAGCCGGCACCCCGCGAGGGGGCTTCACAGGGGCCAGGGACAGCAACGGGGGGGCAGGTGCTGGCAGGCGGCCAGCAACAAAAATGGCCGCCTGCCACCTCCCCTTTAACTAGCGCCACCCCGGCCGCAGGTAGGGCCCCCCCTGACCCCGGCGGACATAGCGTCCGGCGGTAAGTCGGGGGGGGGCGCCACCCAATATTACAGCTGGGGCACTGCGCATGGTGATGACGTCATTGCCGGCGGCGCAGTGCCTGCGTGGCGCTAACGGTTAGCGCCGCCGCTAACCTCCCGCTGAATTTTGCAGGAGACGTTAGCGGCGCCGCGCCCAGGCGCTAGTTGATTTGTGCCCCGTTAGCGCCCTCTTAGGGCGCTAATGTGAGGCGCAAACCAACCAAATTTAGCCCCCAAGGTGTCCCCACAGGAGTCCTTTCAATGCCTTGATCATTGTGTGAGAGAAGAACTTCCTGAAATCAGTCCTAACTTTGCCTTTTACTAGCTTAAACCATTGGTCCCTTATTCTACTCTCAATTGAATTCAAGTAGTTATCTAAATTAGCCTTTTCCATACTGTTTACTATCTTACATAACTTGTAGAAGATCACATCTCAAACACCTTCGTTCAAGGCTGTAACGTGTGAGACCTTCCTCAACTCAGACCTCTCACACTAGGGATCAGTCTTGTAGCTCGTTTCTGAACTGCCTTCAGCTTGGATGTTCCCCTCAAGCCTGGGCGACCAGAATTGGGCACAGTACTCGAAGTGTGGTCTAACCAGAGCATTATACAGTTTGATCACAACTAACTCTGATTTGCATTCCACTATTTTTGGCTATATGGTTCAGCATTCTATCACTTTTATTGACCACTTCTCTGATTATTTGGGCATGTTGATCTTTGAGTCTATTAAGACTCCTAGGTCTCTTTCAATTCCATCCTTAGCTATTTCAACACAATTCATGGAGTACTCGGGTTGCCAATTTTTCAACTGTACATGCAGTACTTCACACTTGTCGACATTAAATTTCACTCATCTTTGTTCTGCCCACTTACATATTTTGTCCAGCTCATTCTGTAATTTCTGAATGAGAAGACTACATCTAAAATTACTTCATGAGACGATTACATTTTTGTGTTTTACCATTTATTGAAGGGTTAAGAAAAACATTCCTAATATGCATTTGTCTGGTTCAGAATGTTTTTGCCAACAGCTCAATATTACTGGAACTTCTCCCCCACAGTGACTCATATGATTAGAAATTTACTTACAGTATCATAACCAGTGTAAACTTGTCTGTGTACATCCTTTAACACCAACTTTGATCTACATCTCTCTTCTGCAGCCACAATGTCATCAAATCATAGCCCCGTCGGTTGCTTTGGAAAGGATTTTTAAAAATGTTTTTTTTTTTTTAAATTTGTTTTATGGGATGTGGGCATCGCTGGCAAGGCCAGCATTTATTACCCATCCCTAATTGACCTTGAGAAGGTGGTGGTGAGCCGTCTTCTTGAACCGATGCAGTCCGTGTGGTGAAGGTACTCCCACGGTGCTGTTAGGTAGGGAGTTCCAGGATTTTGACTCAGCAACGATGAAGGATCAGCGATATATTTCCAAGTCAGGATGGTGTGTGACTTGGAGGGGAACTTGGAGGTGGTAATGTTCCCACGCGCCTGCTGCCCTTGTCCTTCTAGGTGGAAGAGGTCGCGGGTTTGGGAGGTGCTGCCGAAGAAGCCTTGGCGTTGCCAACAATGTACTTAGACTGACTGCACCCATCAACTCGAAAGGCTCTTTTTTTGTCTATACATCTTTTAAAAGATTCAGAACATTTCCGCAGCCAGATACATACAAAAATAACTGTAACAGAACCCTTCCTTTAAGCCACAGTTATACACCGTGCTTTAAAAAGTATGATTCCACTCTAATCATACCTGTGAGTGAACAGTACGTCACAACATTGCAGCAGATTTTTGTTTCATCTCAACGAGCTACGTACCTGATGCCAGAAATGCTAAGTCATTCAGATTGTTCAGAAAGTTCACTGTGATATAGGGATCAGTGATTAATTTAGCTGTGTTTGAGACATGTCATTAATGTTGTTAAAATGGCAACTTGTGTCAATTAGCACAAAGTGCAACTACTACACAAAAGGATGACCCTGCTTAGAATTTAATTCCTGTGTCTTTCTTTTATAGTAATAGTGGTACAAGGGCAATAATTTACTATGTGTATGGCCTCCAGATGACTTTTTACAGTGTTTCCCTTCAGAATATGCAGAAGCCCAATTGCCGTCCATGCATGCAACCCTTTCTACCACAAATAAGAGTCTCACATCTTACCCCTTAAGTCTCCCAGGATTCAGAAGAATATATTGTAAACTTCAAAATTAAACAAGAAATATAAACACACTTCCTCATCAACAAACTGATCTGAAATATAGTGTAAATAGATTGCATTGCGGGATTTCTGACAAAATAGACATTTACACAACTCGTGGACCAGATGTCATAACACACTGTTGACTTTATCACCAATGCCATGGTAAAATACACAAGTTGAACAACAACTTGCATTTAATATAGTGCCTTTACGGTAGCAAAATGACCCAAGGCACTTCACAGGAACTCTACGCCTCTCTATCCTTTAAGATGCTCTTTAAAACCTACCTCCTTGTCAAAGCTTCCTTATATCCCCTTATGTGGCTCGGTGTCAAATTTTGTTTGATAATGCTCCTGTGAAGCACCTTGGGATGTTTTTACACATTAAAGACGCTATATAAATGCAAGTTGTTGTTGTTATTGTTGCTGAAACCCTCATCCATGCTTTTGTTACTCCAGAATCAGCAATTCCAATGCTCTCCTGGCCAGCCTCACATCTTCCACCCTCCATAAACTTGAGCTCATTGAAACCTCTGCTGCCCGTAAATTAACACGCACCAAGTCACCCATTACTCCTGTGCTTGCTGACCTACATTGGCTCCCGGTCCACCAACGCCTCGATTTTAAAATTCTCATCCTGGTGTTCAGATTCCTCACCCCCCCCCCCCCCCCCTCAATCTCTGTAACTTCCTCCAGCCCTTCAACCCTCCAAGAACTCTCCGTTCCTCCAACTCTGACCTCTTGTGCATCCTCCACTCCCTTCACCCCACCATTGAAACCGTGCCTTCAGCCGTATAGGCCCTCGGCTCTGGAATTCCCTCCCTAAACCTCTCCACCTCTCTCTCCTCCTTCAAGATGCTCCTTAGAACTTAACTCTTTGACCATGCTTTTCGTCACCCATCCTAATATCTCCTTCTTTGGCTCAGTGTCAATGTTTGACTGATTACCTCCTGTGAAGCGCCTTGGGATGTTTTCCTAAGTTAAAAGCGTTATATAAATGCAAGTCATTGTTGTTGTTGAATATTAATAGCAGGGACAAGTATATAAAATCTCATAACCCACTTTCATTAAGTATGGATCATGAACCACAGTCAACACTTAGTACAATTCTGCTTTGAACTATGGTATAAATGGGAGAGCACCACCATTAAATGAAGCAAAATAACACCCAAAAGGGTAGTGGGCTACATTATAATTAACGTAAATGCAGTAGAATATACTGTAGTTAAGGGAAATTACCAAAAATGAGTTTGACAAAAAGTGGTGCATTATTGAAAAAAGTCACTTTCAGTGATAGCCAGAGTAAATTTCAAATAAGTAACTTCAATATTATTTACTTGATGTAACAGGAGATAATCCACGGCATTGCCATTACGTACATGCTGCTTTTAGTTGCTCATAAAATGTTCCTATCCCTATCACAGTTTGAAAATATATCAGGGTTTTGTATCATGTAACAGATAGAATCTTCTTCACTCACAGGATTCCAGATTAGAGAGCCCTCAATAGGCTGGACACAAACTAAAGAATGACCAATACTTATTCTGAATAATTGAATGAGTAAGTTGAGTTAGTAAGATGTATTTAACCTTTTACAAGAACCCTCCATGTTCACCGCTCCTAAATTGCTCTTTTTAACACCAATGACCAACCAAAGGGCAAGTGATCAATTCTCAGACTTCTGCCATTAAAACAGGCACAAAGACATGGTCAAGAGTAACCCAAGATATTGTTCTCTCTGATGTTCGTTCCTGGATATGGGGTGGGTAATGAACTGCTCTAGTCAGGTGAAATCATAAATAAATTATTTTTAAAAGTCTATGATGCTGCGACACACAACGTACGACAAAAGCAATTCTTCCCCCACCCCCAATCCAGTTCCGTGAGGAAAATTCCTGGCACTTATTTGAGCCTCTCCATGTACAATGATTTGGGGCATTCCTTATGAACCAACTGTCTCTGATGTAGAGTCTATCCTGTGTTCTCATTGCATTAAAAAAAAATAGAATTGTTCTTGTTCTGAGATATCTGCGCTCCTCCAAGTCTGGCCTCTTGCACATCCCCACTTTTAAATCGCTCCACCATTGGCGGCCGTGCCTTCAGCTGCCGAGGCCCTAAGCTCTGGAATTCCCTCCCTAGAGCTCTCCACTTCTCTGCCTCCCTCTCCTCCTTTAAGACGCTCCTTAAAACATACCTCATCTACCCTAATATCTCATGTGGCTCAGCGTCAAACTTTGTTTGATAACGCTCCTGTGAAGCACCTTGGGATGTTTTACTATGTTAAAGGCGCTATATAAATGCAAGTTGTCGTTGTTGTTATGATTGATGCCCCAATTATACTGCATTAAGCTGTGTAGTATTGAAAGTATGGGAGTGAGAAGTGGGCAACTGCAATTGTACTGCCTGCTTGAACCACTCAAGGTGCAGAACACAGAGCTCTGGGAATACTTCACTGAGAGGTCGCACAACACCAGGTTATAGTCCAACAGTTTTATTTGAAATCACAAGCTTTCGGAGCTATCGATTGCTCCTTCCTCAGGTGAAGTAAATTAGATACAGAATCGCCAAAGCATATATAGATAGAAAACAAAGCATGTGTACTTTACAATTGCAGACCAATAAATTAAATCATCCTGACTATCTGCCGAGGTGTGATAAAGTTAATTAAGTCAGCCAGGAAGGTACCACATCAAAGACATAGCAAGATACAACTGAGACAATGAGGTGTAGTCGCAGGGGTTCTAACGTGTCAAAAGCTGCCGTCTGTATGTAAAACGAAAAGCTTTAAAAAAAATTTACTTTTTTACTGGGAAAATTTTTACTTTTTTACTGGGAATCACATCTGTGAACAAGCTAACGACGACTCGAGTCCGGATCACGTCATGTATCGTGACATAAACCCAAGATCCCGATTGAGACCGTCTTCATGAGTGCGGAACTTGGCTATCAGTTTCCTGCCATCTTCACTGCCATCATGCAGCTCTGTCTTAACAACCAAGACCGACAGTGAAATACCAAATGTTAGAAAAAAAGCTGAAAAAATTAGCAGCTCTTCCCCTGCCCCCACCCTGGGGTAGTTTTCACTCCTTTTGTCCTGAGGACATTAACTCCTGCTGAGGAACATATTCAGGAGTAGCTTGGCCAAGTGCCCATTCTTCAGGGGTGAACCTTAGCAACGAGTGTTGACAGACCATTTGACCGCAGAGGGCATCATAACTGAACCAAAACCTGACCACACACACACAAACACACACAAAACCCTGCTGGGGAGTGTAAGAACGCTACCAATGTCCCCCTTCCTAATTGAGGAGCAGTGTGAGCCTTGGCTCAGTGGTAGCATTCCCACCTCTGAGTTCGAAGATGCACTGCAGCAACTCGCCAAGGCTTCTTCGGCAGCAACTCCCATACCCGCAACCTCTACCACCTTGAAGGACAAGGGCAGCAGGCGCATGGGAACACCACCACCTCCAAATTCCCCTCCAAGTCACACACCATCCTGACTTGGAAGTATATCACCGTTCCTTCATCGTCGCTGGGTCAAAATCCTGGAACTCCCTCCCTAACAACACTGTGGGAGTACCTTCACCACACAGACGGCAGCGGTTCAAGAAGGCAGCTCACCACCACCTTCTTACGGGCAACTAGGGATCGGCAATAAATACTGGCCTTGCCAGCGATGCCCACATCCCATGAACGAATAATTATGAGATGGAGCCCCACTCCAGATAGCCCTGGCCAGTTGTGACAAAAGTTCTCCACTCTGAATACTGGGTTGACATCCAGCAGGATACTCGTGCCGGATGGGAGCAGAGTGGCCCCCTTGCTGACCCACCATCATAGCCCCGGCGAGCAGGTGACCAGAGATCAGAGTCCCAGCCTCTGAATACTAAGTTGACATCCAGTGGGGTACTCACACCCAATGAGAGTGGACTAGTGACCTCACCCATTGCATCTAGCCAGTTCTCCTGGTAGGGAGATGCGAGTCAGGCCAACAATCTGTCCACGAGAAAAGGGGCTTAGTTACAGATACAACACAGAGCATGATCTGCTGGATGTAAAAGAAGGGAAGAAATGGGTTGCCTCATGTGCACTCAAGGGAGGAAGAAGAAGAATTGAGGAGCATGGAGGCCAACTTAGTTTGTTCATAACTTCACACTGTTCCCTTGGAGAATAGTAGTGGAAGGATATGCAGGCTGATTAACAGTCTGACAGGTTGCAACATGAACATTCCTTCCAACAACATAACCATCTTTTATACCAGCTGATAGAGTGGTTAGTCCAATATGGCGGGAGGGTTTTATGGGCTCCCACAACCCATACGATGAG
Organism: Squalus acanthias; assembly: GCA_030390025.1. NCBI lineage: Eukaryota > Metazoa > Chordata > Chondrichthyes > Squaliformes > Squalidae > Squalus > Squalus acanthias. The sequence goes on along the minus strand of CM059435.1, from coordinate 95,165,325 downwards.
GGAGGGGGCACCCACACCCACCAGACATGAGTATCCCTCTGGATGTCAACCCAGAATTCAGAGATGGCGCTCTGGTCTCAATTTGCTGGGGCTGTCTGGAGTGGGGTTTAAACCCTGCACCTTCTGACTCAGGCAGGAATGCTACCACTAAGCCAAAGGCTTGTTCTGGTGGCCTATTGTAGTACCATTCCGACCACCCTGGGTGAGACCAGCTAATTCAGCAAAGATTGACCAAGGATCAAACCAGCACCTTCCTGGTCTGTATGGCTCAGGTTCTAAATGGCTAAACTCTAAGCCATGGCTGATCCAACCACTAATGGTGGGTACGGTTACCTTTACCAAGTAGTCTGGCTACCAAACAACTGATATCTGAGAAAGAAGCAACACATTTGGGGCTGCCATTGTGCAAAGGATCGTACTACTCCAAACAGGTCGTACCACTGGGGCATAAGAGAAATTGGCAGGGAATCTATTGCTCTCCCATAGAAGACAAATTTGTTTTTGGTCAGTCAGATGCGCAGAAATCCATCACCGTGCTTAAGAGTCTGCATATCAAACCTCAGAAATTCACACAAATAGAGGTTCCCTTTGCTTGATATGGAATGCACATTTCCCACCTATAGTGACACATTCCACTTACCTAAGTTCAGAAATGCAAGCACAAGTTGACAAGAGTCAAGGCTTAAGGGGTACTGCTGGAATTTGATCAGATGAACCACATATATATCAGGTACAGGTAACTGCTTAACTTCTTTGACAGTGCAGTGAAACCGGTGCTGTGCATTGCTGTGGCACTGATAATTGTTCTGTTTGGCAGTAGTGTGTGTGAGCTGTACTGGGAATATCAGTTCCACTCACACACGGCTAACAAGTGTTACACAATACTACCCAGCACTAATTTAATTTTTAAGGATTAGTTAAAACCATTAATCCTAGACACACCGATATAATGATTTGTCTCTTTTAGGGGAAATACCCCATTTCTACGATTTATGAATAAAGAAATAAATCCATGCCCTTTACATCAGGGCAATTTGGGCCTCTTTTTGACCTGCAGCGAATGTACACGGTGCAAAGTGTTTAACACTTTCCCTGTTCTCCACATAAAGCATGCAGGAAGATGAATCATTCTGGATCATGCTGTCCACATGACCTCATTCCACCACAATTGGTTCCTCAGTTGTAACAGTTGGTGCAAAAAAAAAGAGATAATCTGCAGCTCGTTTAAAATTTGGAAGAAAAAAATCAGAAATAAAACAAGGCAACGCAAAGTATTGGTACATGTAATCCATCTAAACTCAAACACACACATTGGCAAGTAATGATTTCAGTGTAAAAAGCTTATAAATTACAAACTGGTCATCCAGCCCAGGAAGGCACAAAATACACATCGGCGTGGTATTAAAACTGAACACATACCTGAACCTGTCCTGAAGTCAAGCCCTGCACCAACTTTTAAATGTCCTGTTCAAACCCCCGGGCAGCGCTTCAAGCACTCCTGCCAGTGCACACTCCGCATTCCTTTCCTCAACACCGGATTTTAATAAATGAATCCCTCCGAACAAAAAGCTTGAAAAACCAGTTTCCTCTCCCCCGTAAGATCTTGCAGCCTTCCCGCTCTGTTCCTTTCCGCGGTGAAGCCCGCCCGGTGTTTGAGGCTGACAGTCCCGAGAGACTTGCTTTAATCCTCACTGCTAGCTTCAGCCCGAATACTGGCGAGCAGATGGGAGCCGGTTCCTACTCCACAGGTTGACCCCCCACCTCTCCACACACCACGAGGGGTGGCTCACTGTCAGTACCAACAATTTGACACAACAAAAAATAAAAGTCCACCGTGAAACCAAATGCAAGTGCCACCCTGTGAGTTTCAGGCTGAGTAACCTGTTGCTCTTGACGCAACCGCTGATAAAATCTGGGCAGTTTCGCTCCGCCTCCAGGAAGTGTTAAACAAGGTGCACGGCTCTGCACCCTGCCCTGATCAGATCAGATGTGCGATCCATTGTGCGGTCCCCCCCACCCCGTCCTCATCGAATCAGGTGCGCGATCTGCCCTCCCCCCCCCCCCCCCCATCGAATCAGATCTGCGGGCTGCTTCCTGACCTTACAGGATCAGATCAGAAATATCCAGCCTGACCTCACTGGACCTGATCTTTCAATGCAAGTTCTGTTTGAAGATGTTTCTTGGAAACAACATTCTAACACATGTTCCATCTTCTGTCACTGCAGACCTGGTAGAACCTCTGTTAGCTCTGCCATAGACCCAGAATTAGCCAGCACCTCACAACATCATGTATTAATCCACATGTTTGCAACCACTCAGGATACTGCACACAGCCTGGAGGATGCCGAAAGTCAATCTGAGGGAGATAGTAGTGAGTGAGTCACAATGCACGGATAAGGAGAAAGAGATGGTGTCAGAATAGGTGTAGGGACCTGCTGTCCAGAAGCCAACATGCCCCCTGTACTTTGTGAAATCTAGTAGTTGGGTGAAATTGGGCAGTTGTGTCATGCTCCTATTGCTATTTAGTGGGAAAAGAGATGTAAGTACTGATCTTGTAAACAATTATCAGTTACTTGCTTGATACATCTGTGGACAGCAAAGTGCCTGATAGTACAAATGATCCCTATGGCAGTCTGGAAAGAGATAGAGGCAGAACAATTGAGAGAAAGGGTGACTTTCGTCGCCACTCACAGTACTATACCCATATCCTTTTGCAACTTAGCACAACTTTGCAACTGCTTCCCTGCTGTCCTGGAGCCTGCAGAGACAATTCCACCTCATCACTGTCAGGTAGGTGTGATTGAGACTGCAGGTATGACTGGTGGCATAATGGTGAGCGCAGGCTATCTGGCTGTGCTGCCATCGAATCTCCCTAGCATGGCTTTTGATCTTCCTTGTACTTGCATAAAATCCTGCAATGGGACCACTTGATATCAATCCCCATATATTACGAATAAATGACAATTTATTAGAAAAATGCCAGCATATCTTCAGGAGCTCCCTTTCGGCTTTTAAATGGGCAGGCTTAACTCGGCGTGGGAACTTTGCAGAAGCACAGGAAATCGAGAGCTGCATCCTAATAATCCATAATTTCGAAGCCTTTTCAACGTATTAATGAGGCTCTCGCACACTCGTCTGATCAAACAACACCAGCGGGAAATTAGGTATGCAATTTTATGCGGTGGGCAAAGCGAGCAGGGAGCCGACAAGTTTGCTCATCCAATGTCAGCAGAACTGTTTCTAGCGAGTGGAATTTCCACCTTTATAAGTCATGCCACATTTAAAAAGAAGTATTAGATTCATGTGGTGTAATGGAACTTTATGGTAATTATTTTTTGTGTGTGAAATATGATTCTGACCCAGACATTTGTTGTGGGTCACTTTATTATTTTAATATTTCAGACAGGTAAAATGTATGCAAATAAAGAATCATTAAGGTCTGAAAAATCTTGATGACATTCCATTAGGAACAAATATCTCTAATGGAATTCTACCACCCATACTGAAAAACAGCACAATAATGGCAGTAATATATTCCTATTAGTAGCTCAGCTATCCCAAAGAAGCGATGCAATCAGTCAAGGCACCAGTGGATTATGGTAATAGCTAGCATTCACAAAACAAAGTCATGTTTCAAGCAGAATAGTTACAATTAGTTTGCATTTATCAGCTAATGGCTATACTGAACATCCCAGTGTGCCCTATAATGTTTATAGTAATATGGAAGCTCTTGGGTTGATTAAGATACTTGGTCATTTAGTCCACCCACATTCCTCTATTCTAGCATAAAATATGGTGAAATTCTCATTGTGACTATATTGATAACACAATATTGTAATCAGTCATCGGAAAAAACCATTAGTGACTACAATAAGCATGAGGTCCCATTACAATATATGTTACATAGTGATTGTCTTTGTTGTCCATCTGTTATTAAAATAAAACTCAGTCTCACCTGATTTACCAGCTACATCACTGGTAGTTGGTATGTCAAAGTATTATTGCATTATAAAAAATTCAACCACGCAAACCTTTAACAATTAAAAAAACTTACAAAAGCAATAGAATGAACTATAATAAATTGAACCATCTCTGTGGTCCCAATTGCTATATCAGTCCCTATACACGTTCAGGCCACATAACATTTGTGTCTGAAGGGTTCGCTAACATTTCATTTTTTCTACTCTTCTTTCTTCTAAATAAGCATTTTCCATCCCAGACTACTTATATTAAGGATTTTCAAGCTACCCACCATTGCCATTAGGTATTTTGCCAGTGATTATCTGCAAAGCAGAGATCTGAGGATGGATTTTCCACTGGAGATATACCGGCTCCTCAGTGTAAATCCAGAGGAAAGGGGTAAGAAATTCTTCAGGAAACACTCTGCCGGCTTCCTGCTCTCCCCCACAACTTCTGGGATTGTCTACCAGAAGTGATGGTGAACGTTGAATATGTCCAACCAAATAAGGGTGGGTATATTCGACGGGCATGTAAGTGACAAGAATATGCAGCCTGATATATTTCCTGTCACTGAGTGCTAGGAAAGCCACTTGTGTTGTTCAGCAATGCTATAACCTGAGGGTGGAGAGAAACTTAAATAAAAAAACTTTCCTTAGTGGGACCAGAAGGAGCAACAGTGCTCCACTGGGCCCCACAAGTAAAGTTCAAGGGGGAAAAATTCGGTTGGTTTGCGCCTCCGTTAGGGTGCTAATGGGGCGCAAAGCAACAGGTGCCCGGGCGCGGCGATGTTTGCGCCGCTCGCAAAATTGACCAGACATTTTGCGGCAGCGCTAAACACTACCGCCACGGTCTCCTGCACCCGCAGATCGTGACGTCAGTCGAGCGTGCAATGCCCCGGTAGTGCCCCGGAGCGGATATTGAGTGGCGTCCCCTGCCTTACCGCCTGCCGCTAGCAATGACAGGTTGAGGGGAGCGTTTTGCAGTTGGGAAGGGACTGTGGGAGCGCTATTTAAAGGCGACCGCTTCCTGCATTTTTTTGTCGGCGACATTTTTGCACCATGCATTCTGAGAGAGAGAGAGAGACTTCTGGAGAGATTCAACGCTGTGTGAAGGAGTTTTGGGTACTGAGCAGCACTTTGCAGGTTCATTTTGATTTGACCTTCCTTGCATCGATTTAGAAGAGACTATGGGGGCTGCACTCTGAGCTCTTTCCCATGGCCTCTTTCCAGCAGAATTGATGTACAGGTCTCTCCAGGCCGAGATTCAAGGCTGCAATGAGCAGGGTGTGGATGGAGAGCAAGATTGACCTTCCTCTTTAAGAACTGGCCGGCGCCAGTGTGTCTGTGTTCCATTGCTGACTGACATCACATGAGCTTCGCCAGCGCTCTGAGGTAGTGCCTCGCTCCTCGGCGTTAGCGCCTTAAGAGAGGTGTGTAGCGCCTGATTTAGTGCTCCAATCACCTCCAGGGGCAATAGAAGCCAAGTTTGCAGTCGGAGGCGATGATTAGCGGCAGGCGCTAAATTTTGTGCCCGGCCGATAATTGCGCCCCAAACGGGGCAATACCGAATTTCTCCCCCAAGCCTCTGCTGACCTGGGGTTCCCCCCCCCACCTCCAGTTGCGAGAACCTCACAACACCTCCCCTGAACATACTTTGTTGCCAGTAGCCTCCTTTTGTGCTGGCAGGCGGCCTCTGCTCGGCCTGATGTTCATCTCCACCAGCTGACCAAAATAGGTGAACAGCTGACCGGTGGCATTCAAAGCCTCCAGGGACGATTTTAACTCTACCCGCAAAGGCAAAAACCGGGCAAGTGGGCAGTTAAAATCAGCTGGGTGACTTACCCACCCAAGTCCCACATGGATACCGCTGTCTGCAATTTTATCCTTCTGAGCAGGCGGCAAGGACACCCATCGGGGACCGCCAGGGGGGGTCCTTCTTTAAATAATCAGTGGTCTGAGCAGGGAAGCTGTTGTGGCTTTTCCACCAGGTGAAGACACTGAGATGAGGAGCTGGCACCTGAAGAGGCCATTTAAGGTCATTTATTTTTACTTTCCTTGTGGGACCAGGATGAGCAGCAGCGCTCCTTCAGGCCCCACCAAAAAAAGTTCAGGCCTCCCTGCCCCGGCTCCCCCTTCTCTCCAGCGAAACCCTCCCGAGTTTCAGCCGACCTCCCTTTAGTGCCGGCTGGTAACCTCCTCCCGCCTGAAGTGTCATTTCAGCCTGCTAGCCAGCTGTCGCTTCCTGCCCGTTTTGGGAAGACAGCTGACCGGTGGCATGTAAGAAAGAAAGAAAGAAGAAATGTAATTAAGGATCGTGAGTTAAAAGGCCGGGGCCTCATGCTGCCGGGGTCATGGGGGATGGTGGGGGGAGAGGGAGGGTTGGCACTCACCTTGCCCCTAGCCCTCCCGCTTGCCCAAATCCCACTCTAGGTTAAAATCGGGGCTTCCTGTGCAGGATTCCCATCCACTCCCGCCGAGAGTTAAAATTGGCCCGAATGTTTTCCAATAGTGTAATTAGGTACCCACAGTCCTTGCAAACCTTCTGTGTAATGTATCCATCCAACCTATTTTTGTTGGAGCAGTGAATATTTTGCTTCTGAACGGAAAACTATGAGGTACTGAAGGGAAGTGATTAATACAAAGGGAATTGAAGTTGTGATTGATGTTGCTTTGGACATCAGTTTGTGTGAACAGAGCTGACATCGCATTTTTATGCAATCCTTAAAATCACTTCTTTAATTTTAAAGTGTGCTTGGTCTAAGTGGCAAGATGATGAGCGGTGGAGCATCAGGGCATGAACACAACAAATTGGGTTGGGCACCATTTGATTTCCCTCATGCTGCTGTAATGCTAAACTCAGCCATGCTGCTATTGGAAGGGAAAATTGGAGGGAGGTTTGTTGTTTGCTGCTGTTATATATCACGTAGAAACTACAGGGTGGCATTGGCAAAGACTTGGGACCAGGTTACCTGCCCACCCACCTGACAGTAGGAGATGTTAATTAGATCTGCATGGGTTGAAAAATAAAGAAAAATGGAAGGATTTTGTGCCTGTATTGGTGCTCCAACATGCCACATTAGCTTAATATTTATCGCACGCTGTGGGGATAATTTTCAACTTTGCCACCTGGGTGATAAGTTGGCAGAGCAGATCGCCCGCTCGTTGTAGGAACCGTCCAATTTTCGTCCCGTTGAAATTAGACGGGTTCTGTAACAGACGAGCCATCCAATCCGTTGTGTTACCACACAGGCAGTGAAGTTGAAAATTCCTCCCTATGATTTTTCTTTTCCCTCTCATGCCACTGTCTCTTAACAGAGCACAATACAAACCTGCAGTCTAAACTCTGATCCTTATCTCTCTTTTCAGGCATCATCCCAGAACAATTCTCAAATAAAAACTGAAAGAGCTGGCAATGCACACATCTGTATCTAAAAAGAGAAAAGACAAGTTAATGTTTTGAGTAGAAACCCTTCATCAGAATCTTTTTCTTATCACCAAATAGTTCTCCCAATAATATTTCACCAAAGATAATTCAACACTCAGGTCTTCGACCTGAAACATTAACTCTGTTTCTCTCTCCACAGATGCTGCCTGACCTGCTGAGTATTTCCAGCATTTTCTGCTTATAATTCAACACTCACCTTTGGCGGGCCTCTTCGGATTCATTGCTCGAGGTTGTAGAGTGCACTGGGCAGGCTCCAACCAGTTCCGACCAAAAATGGCAATCAGAGTCCTATTTCCGTCATAGGACCCCAATTTCCATATTAAAAGGGGCCTATCACCTGAAAAAGTTAAGGGCTTTGTACACCTGGCGGTCGACCCCTTTAAAAATGGAGCTAGATGCATCGCAAGGGTTAATGGGGTGATAAGGCTACTGACCCTATTTTGAGGCCGTTACTGCCTGGTTAGCGCCAGGTGGAGGTAGTGAAAATCCACCCACTGTATTTAATCTGTGAGAAGTAGTGGAGTGGAAGTGTTACCCAATAACTTTCTTTGACTATTTCCTTACCAAGAGTTTCCATTACACTGTATTTAGTGCAGATTTGGGAACCATATGAAACCTATAATGTTAAAGCAATGCTGAGCTCAAAGAGGACTCTAAGGGGAAATTTTCATCTGCCTACTACCCTGTTCACACTGAAAAATGAAGCGATTTAGGGAGAAGAAAATTTAGAGAAAAACCACCTGAGACCCGCCTGACTTGATTTTCAAACAGGCCTCGAAAAGGGAGGCCAGGGCTCCCACCTGAAACAGGTGGGAACCTTGTTATAATGGCTCCACCCACAGGCTAACGAGCCGTACATGTGACTTTCGTATAACTATGCTGGTGCAAAATGGTGTAAAATTAAGGCCAGAATTTTAGGCGCAGCAGGAACAAACGGGGAAAAATTTGTCCCCTTAGCACCTCCCATTAGCGCCAGCAGATGGCGCTAACGGGGCGCTAGAGCAGTATTGCTGGGGTGAGGTAAATCCAGTACCACATGCCAAATCCCGCCCCCCCCCCCACCCCCCCGTAGCACCACCGGTAAGAGTTATCACCGGGAATGTCAATGCTAGGTGGATCATGACGTCAGTGAGTGTGCAACACTCAGGGAGAGCTGGCGTGAAGCACCAGGAAGCTGGTTCTAGGGACGTTATTTAAAGGGATCATCAGTAATGACTCGCAGCTGTCAGGTTAGTGCAGTTTCAGTGGTTTCTTGTCAATTTCACATACTCCAACAGTTTAATTCAGTAAATTTACGGTTCTTTTGTATCAGGTGTGTTGTGGCAACTAAAAAGTAACTACGTTTATTTTTCAAAGAATCAAACTGCTACACTTGGTAACATTAATGGGGGCTGTACTGGCAGTCGCCCTCGCCCTCCAGGATCTACGGTGGAGGGAGCGTAGGCAGAGAGAAAGACTGGAACATGTGCCCAGAGGGAGGAGGAGGGCCATGACGGCTCTCAACAGGAGGCCTTACCCTCTGAAGATATTCCAAGAGCACTTCTCCTACCTCCAACTAAGCGAGGAGCAGTGTATTAGAATGCTCCGCTTCACCAAGGAGGTGGTCACAGAACTCTGCCACCTCCTGCAACCAGACCTCCAGCCTCAGACCAAGGTGACCATGGCTCTCCCAGTGGCAGTCAAGGTCACTGTGGTCCTCAATTTCTTCGCCAGCAGATCCTTCCAGTCTGCAGCAGGAGACATAGCTAACATCTCACAGTTCGCCGTCCATCGCTGCAACCGGGAACCACTGAGGCTCTCTACAGCAGGAGAAGGGACTACATTGGCTTCCCGATCACCAGAGAAAAGCAGAATGAGTGTGCATGTGGCTTTGCTAGGATAGCAGGCTTCCCCATGGTGCAGGGCACCATCGACTGCACCCACATGGCTTTGCGAGCACTGCATAACAATCCTGGAGGATGAGGATGAGGAGGAGGTGAGGAGGAAGAGGACGAGGAGGAGGAGGAACAGGAGGGAGGAAGGAGGCAGTGAGACAATCGGCATTATGGACGGGCTGTCTGTGGCTGGCTCATCAGACTCCGATTCACATGAATGAAACCCCAGATCCCCGTAGCTCACCACATCCCCATCATACAATCCCTGTCTCATGGCGTATCACAGCATATCCTGGGCGTAAAGGTGAAATGAGAGAGACCACAAAATATTCCAAAGACTATTAATAAATTTATCTAGAAACATATCACACATATCACATGAATTCTAATAGCTAATGACCCTTGTGCCTTCCATAGTTGAATAGCTGTCATTGTGTGCAAGGTTTGAGATGTGTGTGTGAGTGTTGCTAGGTAGAGATTGTTGGTGGGTGAGTGCTGGGGGTGTGATGCTTTGGGCAGTGTGTGAAGATTGTGGTTCAGATGGTGGCATGTAACATTTGTTGAAGCATTGACTCACCCTGACCACCTGAGTGATGTTGTTAAATTTTTTCCTGCACTGTGTGTGGGTCCTGGGGACCACAGTGCTGCCTGAGATGTGGTGGGCTACCTCCCTCCACATGGTGTGGAAGACTTGTGGTGAGGGCCTCCTGCCACTTGCCGGGTAGAGCACCGCTCTCCATCTCTCCATAGCGAAAACCAATGCCTCCAATGCTTCATTGGAGAATCTGCGGGCTCTCTCCCTGGGCGTGGACCTGCCATGAGCACACCTGGTTCAGTCCTCTGGCTCCTTCTCCTTGTTCTACTTCTGCTTGCTGAGGCAGCTGCACCGCCAGCAATGCTGAGAATGAGGTGCTGCAGCATCAATGAACCTCCCCTTTAAGTAGTGAAAAAAGCCTGTGGCAATGATGAGTTGCGATTAGACTGCACCCAATATTGGTCCACCCTTTAAGTCTAATGCCAATGAGCTTGGGTTTTAAGATTTGATTTAGGACTCCAATCATTTTATTGAGCAGTGAGGATGAATTTTGCGTGCAGTCTAAAGCATTTAGGCCTGGCACCAATTCTTCAACTTTTCGACTGACACCGTCCATTCCTTGACTATAACACATTTCTAGCCCAAAGTCATTTTTCTGGTGTCTTATTGCTATTTTCTGAGCATTTGATTTTTTTTATCCTCACTGAGATCTGCTCTGTATTTTCTGTTTCCTTAAATGCATTATTATGGCATCAGTTAAGTCACATTAAAAATTGATTGCATTTTCTTAAACATGCTGTGCCTAATGTGCATGAACAATAGTTAGATGACTGGAAACTATAATTGTCATACTTAAAGAAAGAATATATGGAGTGAGTTCAGAGCTTTGCACTGATTGTTTATGCTGATTTTCGCATGTTTACATCCATTTTTACATTACGGTGTATGTTAATGAGATTGACAGGACATTGGAAGTCAATGGAAAAGAAAATTGGACGCGGTATAAAATGGGCTGCCGATTCATTATCAGCCCACTTTGCGCTACAGGGGTTCACCAATTTCGCCCCCATAGACTTAACATTACTCCTCAGAATATAGAAAATAATAAACAGTCGTGTCTCCTGCATTAAAACTCAAATTAAAACTGGACATAAAGCAAAGTCCCTGATCAGAACCTTATCCGAGGGTCAATGGAGCTCCTGTCTCTCTCTCTCGCTCTCTCTCTAATAGCTTCAGAAGGATTGATAGGCTGGGTGTGAATTGCCAAATATAAAGCCCCACAACGAGCAGCTTCTGAGCGGCTACAGAGCAGCACATGAAATGTAACAACAGAGAACCATGGAGCTTCCCCCCCACATAGACTTTACTCAAATCGTCCCTTATTTCCTAGAACAAAAGCGAATTAAAACAATGTTTACCCACAAGCACACACACAGCTGCCACTTACATTAGTGTTCAAAGACATCCAACTGATCTCTTGGTCTGTCCCTATTGAACCGAGATGTCAAACTGACAATTAGCCAGATTAAATAGACCAATATCTAAGCAGATAGGTATTGGGAAATGCTTTGTGGGATAGACCAATGTTAATATCTTTGCAATTAACAAGTAATTGCATATTAAGACTACCTTTTATTATATTACAGCAAAGTACAGATGCAGCATCTCGGTTCCTGTGCTGATGGGCACCAGTCACATTGGGTCATTTTTTAAATGGTATATTTAGACTCCATTGGGTGAACTCAGAGCAGACTACTCATGCATTTGCTTTGATTTTGGTGAGGGCATTCACACTGGCGCCTCCAAACCCTTCGAGACTTATTAATGTGATGATGTTATGATGTCACGCTGCATGTGAACAAAAACAGTTTAATGCAATTAAACATATTTTTCGCATTATTATCTCGAGGAGGGACAACTAATCAGGGAACAATCTGAAATATTTAAAAAGTTACCCCTTTGCCCTTTGAGACCTAAATTTAGAAGACTTCAATTACACTGTGATCTGAGAACTGCAATTCAGATCCAAAATCATCAGGTGCTGGGGTCTGGAGGTGGAATTGATCTGCAATTGACCCTATTTACACACCACCTTTAGCAATGTTAACCCTGCACATACCACAACAAGGAAGAAGTAAACCAATAGCATAATACATCATAGACAAAAATGCTTCATCTTTTCACAGTTACCATGAGTACTTTATTGTTGGTAGTAATCTGGCTCCTGATGTGATTCTGCCAAGATTTTGATTTTTTTGTCTTTTCTCTTGTGCAGACAAAATAGAATCACCATCAGGGCTGAGGAATAGAGCACATTGTTCCAAAACAAGACTGGCCAGGGGTGTCACTGAGCAGCCAGCTGATTTCCCCCCTCTTGATGGCAAAGCAGTTGGTAGATGTTGCCACAATATGTCACAAAAGTGAGAAGTCGCACAACACCAGGTTATAGTCCAACAGTTTTATTTGAAATCACAAGCTTTCGGAGCTGCTGCCCCTTCGTCAGGTGAAGTGAAGGAATACGAATCTGTGGAAGCTACTTCATTAAATAAATTTAAAACAGAAATAGACCGTTTCCTAGCAGTAAAGGGAATTAGGGGTTACGGGGAGCGGGCTGGAAATTGGACATGAGTTTGAGTTCGGATCGGTCAAGGCCCTGTGGGTGGCGGAGCGGGCCCAGGGGCCGAGTGGCCTGGTCCTGCTCCTACTTCTTGTGTTCTTTAGAGTTGAGGTTGGATCAGATCAGCCATGATCTCATTGAATGGCGGAGCAGGCTCGAGGGGCCGATTGGTCTACTCCTGCTCCTATTTCTTATGTTCTTATGTTCTTATGAATCGGCAAAGCATATATAGACAGAGAACAATGCCTGTGTAGCGTACAATGTCAGACGACTACAGTTAATCTTTCTGACTGCCTTTTATCACACCTCGGCAGAGAAACAATCAGGTCAGTCAGGAAGGCATTATATCAAAGACATAGCAAGATACAACTAAGACAATGAGGTGGGGTCACAGGGGGTCTAATGTGTCAAATGCAGTCTGTATGGAAAAATGTATAAATAAAACTGTTGGACTATAACCTGGTGTTGTGCGACTTCTCACATTTGTCCACCCCAGTCCAACACCGGCATCTCCGCATCATGGACAATATGTCACAGTAGAAATGCCGGGCACCTTGGTGACTCTCACATTCAACAGGACTAAGGGTACATTTTCCTCTGGAGATCAGCAGCCAGAAGGCCCAAGAGGCTCAAATAATGCTAGCATGGTGGTGGGGTGGGTGGGGGGAGGGGGGTGGTGGGAAGTTAACTTAAAAATAAAAACTTACTTGCCTATCTTCAGCCTACCTCTGGTCACTGGGAGTCTGGGTACAAGCCATAGCACCAGGTATCCATGGGTGCCTGTATGCTGGGATGCTTCGTGAGCTGAGTCAAAGAAATATTAGGTTTGTGTCTTACTCAACATTTGCCATCCTCCAATCCCCGGCAACTTCTGCAGTATTTAGGAACTCTGAAAAATGTCAACCAACGCAGCATTAATTCCTTCAGGATTTTAGGATTTATCCCACCTGGACCGTGAATTTTGTAGATATGTTGCGTGGAACTTTTCTTAGGCCCTGTGCTTATCGGAAAATCAGCAGTGCGTTGCCTGTGATTTTTCATCTACTAATGTCAGTGGACAGAAAATCATGGGACAAGCACACGCAATTTTTCAATAAGTCATCCGCTGTACGTGAGGCTCTGCCAGTGGCACGCAGCATTAGAAAGTTCCACCTGCAGTCTTTCCAGTCTCTGCATAGTAAAATCTTCACTAACTTTCATTTGTGCTATAATGGTGGCTAGGTGGTGCTATGCTAAAAGATTTAAAAGCCTGCAGATCTTAGGAAGGAGGAAAGACGAAAGAAGCTCCACAGTTTTGAAATATTGGGAATTTGAGACAAAGTGAGAGAAAGATCACTCTTCAAGCTTTTCCTTGTATCTTAGTCAGGAGTGCGAGAGAAGTGTGGATTTGCAAGATGCCTAAAGAAATTGTCTTAGAAGAATGAAAGAAAAACTATTTGTAATTCCACATTGAAGAACATGGAAGAGTTTTCAATTTAGTAATTCAACTACTGCACCAATGAGTCACAAGCCACAAGCAGCCTTCCTGTAGCTTTGATTTCCTAGCTGTCCGAGATTCTTCCCCCTGCTTTTCCTGTATACACGTGGATTGGATTAAAAAACAATGAGTGTTATTGAGAGTTGAAGAAATAGTCAGGAGCTGGCAAACACTGCAGGAAGAATGTTTAGGGAACATGTGACATCAAGGCATAGACACAATATATAGCCTACATTGGAATTTTCAATAACTCCAAGTTGCTAATTGCTTGGGTTTAATGAATAACTTAACTGGAATTTGTTGTGATAGCATTTGAGTTGAATGCCATAAAGATTCCAAAGTTTCAATGGCTGATTGCCTTTCAGTGGCAGGCTTGCTATCGTGGTTCCTCTGTTCAAAATTGAGATACAGGTACCTGTGTAAATTAATTAAACCATTTTATACAATTTTTTCCTGTAAAATAACACATTTAGAAAAAAATTATTATAAATAACATGACTTATTTTCAATTGTGTGATTTATCCCTCAATCACAAAAACGAGATTATCTGGTCATTATCACAATGCTGCTTGTGGGAGCTTGCTGTGCGCAAATTGGCTGCCACGTTTCCTACATTACAACAGTGACTACACTTCAAAAAGTACTTCATTTCCTGTAAAGCGCTTTGGGACGTCCTGAGGTTGAAAAAGGCGCTATATAAATATAAGTCTTTCTTTTCTTTCTTTCATGGACTGTAACTCCAGTATGGTGTCAAACTATATGTAAAATGTGGTCAAGTGGTCCTTTGCACCACCTTTTAAAGCTAACTAAAATTAAGTTAAATGCTTAATCAATCTGGTTGATGTCACTCACATTGTCTAGCTGTTTAAAATCGAATTGCTAGGAGAAGCGCTCTGAACGTGTGTAAGTATGTAGTGTCTCAGACTGGCAACTGCAGTCTCAATACACCCTAGAATTCAACTGGTAGATATTGTTTGAATTACGTAAATTATGAGCTAGTTATCCTGAGGCCAATAGCAGCAAAAGTGCTAGTGATTGTTATAAAGGAGACAATTCAGGAGCTAGTAAAGTTTAATAGAAAGAAAAAAACTTGCATTTATATAATATCTTTCATGACCTCAGGAAATTCACAGCCATTTAAGTACTTTTAAAGTGTAGCCACTCTTGTAATGTAGAGAAATAGGAATAGGAAGCTAATCGTTTTAAAAATCCAACATGATTTATAAGTGCAAGGTCACTTTGCAAAAAAATCCTTTAGAGATGAAAAAGAAAGAACTTGAATTTACATTGCACCTTTCAGTGTTTCTTTAGTTCTTATATTTCACAATTATCCCCCGATTATCAAAATCCACGACAAGGCCTTGGACAATGTGGACCACTTTCCATACCTCGGGAGCCTACTGTCAACAAGGGCAGACGTCGATGATGAAGTCCAACACTGCCTTCAGTCACCTGAGGAAGAGAGTGTTTGAAGACCAGGACCTCAACCCGGCACCAAGCTCATGGTCTACAGAGCAGTAGTGATTCCCGCCCTGCTGTATGCTTCAGAGACATGGACCGTGTACAGCAGGCACCTCAAAGCACTGGAGAGGTACCACCAATACTGCCTCTGCAAGATCCTGCAAATCCATTGGCTTGATAGGCGCACCAACGTCAGTGTTCTCGCTCAGGACAACATCCCCAGCATCGAAGCTTTGACCACGCTCGATCAGCTCCGATGGATGGGCCACATCGTCCGCATGCCCGATACGAGACTCCCAAAACAAGCGCTCTACTCGGAGCTTCGACACAGCAAGAGAGCCCCAGGTGGGCAGAGGAAACGCTTCAAGGACACCCTCAAAGCCGACTTGAAAAAGTGCAATATCCCCTCTGACACCTGGGAATCCCTGGCCCAAGACTGCACAAAGTGGAGGAGAAGCATCCGGGAAGGCACCGAACACCTCGAGTCTCTTCGCCGGGAGCAAGCGGAAGCCAAGCGCAAACAGAGGAAGGAGCGCACGTCAACCCAAGCAGCCCACCAGCCCGCCCCTTCAACCACCGTCTGCCCCACCTGTGACAGAGACTGTAGGTCCCGCATTGGACTCATCAGTCACCTGAAAACTCATTCTTAGTGTGGAAGCAAGTCATCCTCGGTTCCGAGGGACTGCCTAAGAAGAAGAAGAAGATATTTCACAGCCAATGAATTATTTTTGAAGTGTAATCATCATTGTTTGTAGGCAAAGGTATTCAAGCAGTTTACAAAATGAATTGCCGCTTACTCTGGGGATGTTATTGTATTTTCTCAGGGTTTAAAAGACAACAAACCAGCCGATGGTCGGTTGCATAAGCAGAAATCACATTGTGAAATGGGAACACAATGGAGCCCATCAGCCCCAGAAACAACAAACACTGCTTGGAATAAGTTTTCCCAAATTGGTTTTACAACAGTCCACATAGTGGATGGTAATTGAAACCCTGCTAAAATATAAGTATCAGAAATAGTCATTAAGTCAATAATAGCATCCTTGCTTATTCCTGGATATGCTGTGGTTGGACCTCCAACTGGGATACAATCCTTACATTGCATTCATCAAAGGAGTTCTGTGCTGAGTCAGACCTATACTCAATCCCAGAAGCTGGTGCCTGAAGCAATTCCTGCAAAGTGAGCCCCACGCTCATATCCTTTCTTCTTTCTTCTCCTCTTCTTCAGACAAGTTAATGAAGTCTGAATTCTGAAGAATTTCCTTTGAGCAATTTGGATGAAGTCAAAGAGCTCCTCATGTCAGACAACATGCCAAAGTTGTCCTGGTCTCTTTGGTGCCTGAGGTTGGTACCCCATACATAAGAACATAAGAACTTAAGAAATAGGAGCAGGAGTAGGCCAATTGGCCCCTCGAGCCTGCTCCGCCATTCAATAAGATCATGGCTGATCTGATCCTAACCGCCAATCTACTATCACAGAACCATCTCCTGAACCTAACAGAATTGGACACACGAAATAGGAGCAGGATCAGGCTACACGGCCCCTGGGCCCGCTACGCTACCCACAGGGCCATGACCGATCCGAACCTAGACTCATGTCCAAATTCCTGCCCGCTCCCCGTAACCCTTAATTCCCTTTACTTCTAGGAAACTGTCTATTTTTGTTTTAAATTTATGTAATGATGTAGCTTCTACAGCTTTTTGGGGCAGCATATTCCATGGACCTACCACCCTCTGAGTGAAGTAGTTCCTTCTCATCTCAGTTTTGAAAGAGCAGCCCCTTATTCTAAGACTATGCCCCCTAGTTCTAGGTTCACCCATCATCGGGAACATCCTCCCCGCATCCACCCGATCCAACCCCTTCACAATCTTATATGTTTCAATAAGATCGCCTCTCATTCTTCTGAACTCCAATGAGTAGAGTCCCAATCTACCCAACCTTTCCTCATTTGTCCATCCCCTCATCCCCGGGATTAACCGAGTGAACCTTCTTTGTACTGACTCGAGAGCAAGTATGTCTTTTCTTAAGTATGGACACCAAAACTGTATGCAGTATTCCAAGTGCGGTCTCACCAATACCTTGTACAATTGAAGCAATACCTCCCTATTTTTATATTCTATCCCCCTAGCAATGAAAGCCAACATTCCATTGGCCTTCTTAATCACTTGCTGTACCTGCATACTAACCTTTTGAGTTTCATGCACCAGGACCCCCAGATCCCTTTGTACTTCAGTACTTTCCAGTTTCTTGCCATTAAGATAATAACTTGCTCTACTATTTTTCCTGCCAAAGTGCATAACCTCACACTTTCCAGTATTGTATTCCATCTGCCAAATCTCTGCCCTCTTGCTTAGCCTGTCTATGTCCCCTTGCAGATTTTTTATGTCCTCTTCACTCACTACTTTCCCTCCCATCTTAGTATCATCTGCAAACTTTGATATGCTACACTCGATCCCCTCCTCCAAATCGTTAATATAGATTGTAAAGAGTTGGGGACCCAGCACTGACCCCTGCGGAACACCACTAGTTACTGATTGCCAGTCTGAGAATGAACCATTTATCCCAACTCTCTGCCTTCTGTTAGATAGCCAATCCTTTATCCATGCCAGAATATTACCCCCAATCCCGTGATTTTTTATCTTAAGCAATAATCTTTTGTGTGGCACCTTGTCAAATGCCTTTTGGAAGTCTAAATACACCACATCCACTGGTTCCCCTTTATCCACCCTGTATGTTACTTCCTCAAAAAACTCCAGCAAATTTGTCAAACATGACTTCCCCTTCATAAAACCATGCTGACTTTGTCCTATTAAATTATGATTATCCAAATGTCCTGTTACTGTCTCCTTAATAATGGACTCCAAAATTTTACCTACCACAGATGTTAGGCTAACCAGTCTATAGTTTCCAGCCTTCTGTCTACTGCCCTTTTTAAATAAGGGTGTTACATTAGCAGTTTTCCAGTCTGCCGGGATCTTTGCTGAGTCCAGGGAGTTTTGGAAAATTATTACCAATGCATCCACAATCCCTACCGCCACTTCCCTCAAGACCCTAGGATGTAAGCCATCAGGTCCAGGTGATTTATCCGCCTTGAGTCCCATTATTTTACCAAGTACCACTTCCTTAGTGATTTTAATCGTGTTTAGCTCCTCCCCCCCTATAGCCCCCTGTTTGTCCAGTGTTGGGATATTCTTAGTGTCCTCTACTATAAAGACTGATACAAAATATTCATTCAGTGTATTTGCCATCTCCATATTTCCCACCATTAATTTCCCGGTCTCATCCTCTAAGGGACCAACATTTACTTTAGCCACCCTTTTTCTTTTTATATAACTATAAAAACTCTTACTATCTGTTTTTCTATTTTTTGCTAATTTACTTTCATAATCTATCTTCCCTTTCTTAATCAATCTTTTTGTTATTTTTTGCTGTCTTTTAAAGTTTTCCCAATCCTCTATCCTCCCACTAGATTTGGCTACCTTATAAGTCCTTGTTTTTAGTTGAATACTATCCTTAATTTCTTTACTTAGCCACGGATGACTGTCTTTTCTTTTACACCCTTTTCTTCGCAGTGGAATATTTTTTTTTTGGAAGTTGTAAAATAACTCCTTAAATGTACACCACTGATCATGTATCGTCTTACCCATGGGACAGTCTAGCTGAACCAGTAACATGGCTGTGGAATGAAGGGGAGAGGAAAGGAAGGAGGGCTTTAAGGAAGCCACCATCTTAACAAAACTGGCAATTTGTTGGGATAAACTTTCAATACCAAGCACATGACACTAAACAAATCCTTTTTCAACAACAACAACAACTTGTATTTATATAGCACCTTTAACGTAGTAAAACGTCCCAAGTCGCTTCACAGGAGTATTAAAAGACAAAAAATTTTACACCGAGCCACACAAGGAGAAATTAGGGCAGATGACCAAAAATGTGGTCAAAGAGGTAGGTTTTAAGGAGCGTCTTAAATGAGGAAAGAGAGGGAGAGAGGCGGAGAGGTTTAGGAGGGAATTCCAGAGCTCAGGGCCTAGGCAACGGAAGGCACGGCCACCAATGGTTGAGCGATTATAATCAGGGATGCTCAAGAGGGCAGAATTAGAGGAGCGCAGATATCTCAGGGGGTTGTGGGGCTGGAGGAGATTACAGAGATAGGGAGGGGCGAGGCCATGGAGGGATTGGAAAACAAGGATGCAAATTTCGAAATCAAGGCGTTGCTTAACCGGGAGCCAATGTAGGTCAGTGAGCACAGGGGTAATGGGTGAACGGGACTTGGTACGAGTTAGGACATGGGCAGCCAAGTTTTGGATCACCCCAAGTTTACGTAGGGTGGAATGTGGGAGGCCAGCCAGGAGTGTGTTGGAATAGTCAAGTCTAGAGGTAACAAAGGCATGGATGAGGGTTTCAGCAGCGGATGAGCTGAGGCAGGGGCAGAGATGGGCGATGTTACGGAGGTGGAAATAGGCGGTCTTAGTTATGTTGCGGATATGTGGTCGGAAGCTCATTTCAGGGTCAAATATGACACCAAGGTTGTGAAGACAGACTCCTAAAAAGGAAACTCCTGGAGTAACAGTATGTTTTTCCTCATTTTGCATCAGTGATTGGCAAAAGAACCAGATGTGACATGAGGAAACTTTTTGATTACACAGTGAGTTGTTGTGATCTGGAATGCGCTGCCTGAAAGGGTGGTGGAAGCAGCTTCAATAGTAACATTCAAAAGAGAATTGGGATAAATACTTGAAGGGAAATATTTACAGGGCTGTGGGGAAAGAGCAGGGGAGTGGGAATAATTAGGTAGCTCCACGGAGTAAAAAAAATTCTAATGAGGTCCTGCCGTTAAATTTGTCAGGACCTTTGCGTTCCCGGCATTTCTGGGTTTCCCGGCCGCAGACACGCGCCCCCACTCCCTCCCCGCCTCTCCATAAATATCAGGGCCATTGCGCCTGGGAAAAGAATTGTTGAGCACACCCAAGTGCTAGAAATGATTAACATGTAACAGCGGGCACTAATTAATGATATAATCTGATCGGGATAACCGAGACAAAGGACAGAACTTGTCAAACATCTATTTTGAAGAACAGCAAACATAACCTCTGTGGATGAAGGAAGAAAAACACTACGGATTACATTGCAAGATGAGGCTTATATACAGCAAAGTGGTGGAAGATAACCTAATCACTCAGAATAAGTTTCTTAAAGGGATAGTGTTACGAGGTGATGATATTTAATTGCAATGTAGAAGCTGAAGAAAAGAGGAATGGTTTCTTGTGCAATTATAAGGATTACATTTAGGTGGAACAAAAGAATAATCTTGAATGAAAGATTAATTGTTGTACCTTAAAGAAAAGAATTTTGAGGTAGTTATCTTTCACATTTCAATATGAGATGGCAATTAGTAAGGCAAACAGAATGTTAGGGCACATTGCCAGAAACATAGAATTCCAATCCACTGACATTCTGTTAACTTGGTGTAATGCATTAAAAAGACTGGATTTAGAGTAATGCATTCACTTTTGGTTATTATATCTCCACAGGGACATTGATACATTAGAAAGAGCAGAGGAGAGTAACGAAGAGGAACTCCAGACTTCGACTGCTATTGCTTTGAAAATAGGTTAAAGGAACAAAGACTATTTCTTTAGCAAAATAAAGGATAAAAGGAGATCCGACAAAAGTTTAAAAAATTAATGAGATGCGTAGACAAAGCAGAAACTCTGGGGACTCCTGAAAAGGTCAAATGCACAGCGATGACAGTAAATTCTATTAATTGAATTGCGAACGTAGAACAAGAGGGAATGGTTTCATATTTGAGAAAGCATTAGCAAAAACAAGAATTTAGAAGTGCCTTCTTACATTAGCTTATCAAGTTGTGGAATGACCTGCCCCCTAGTGTGTTCAGTGCACTCTGATTACTTTCACTAGAAGTTGTAGAGGTTTTAAATTAAATCTAGGACAAGATGATGCAAATAGTCTGAAGCTTTGCAGAATAGGAACCCAAATTATAAGAATAGATTAGGTTGTATGTACCCCAATTCATTATAAGAAAGTAGATTGATAAACCAAATGACCTGTGCTTATGTGAGATTCATGAGTATAGTGAATGATGCAGTCATCTTTATTTTTTTTACTTTGGGCTTATTGCACTTGCCCAAGTCCCGTTCACCCATCACCCCTGTGCTCGCTGACCTACATTGACTCCCGGTTAAGCAATGCCTCGATTTATAAATTCTCATCCTTGTTTTCAAATCCCTCCGTGGCCTCGCCCCTCACTATCTCTGTAATCTCCTCCAGCCCTACAACCCTTGCCGATATCTGCGCTCCTCCGATTCTGGCCTCTTGAGCATCCCCGATTTTAATCGCTCCACCATTGGCGGCCGTGCCTTCAGCTGCCTAGGCCCTAAGCTCTGGAATTCCCGCCATAAATCTCTCTGCCTCTCTACCTCTCTCACCTCCTTTAAGACGCTCCGTAAAACCTACCTCTTTGACCAAGCTTTTTGGTCATCAGCCTTAATATCTCCTTATGCGGCTCGGTGTCAAATTTTGTTTGATAACGCTCGTGTGAAGCGCCTTGGGACATTTTACTATGTTGAAGGCACTGTATAAATACAAGTTGTTGTTGTAGGTCTGCTGGATGCTGATATTGCAACTAACCATCTACAGAAACTTTTAATTCTGCCATCACCCCAATAGTCTGCTAGACACAGACATATCACACGGGGGAAACAAATGTTATATTAAGGGCAGAGGCAAGAATAGCGGGAATGGAGTGGTGGCGTAAAGACTCATTCAAAGGTATTGGTAGGCCAAGATATGTAGATAGTAATGTTCATTTATATAGAAATAAGTCAGTGGGCAACATCACCCCACAGGTTCCAAAAGAAAGCTAGTCATGACATTCTTTGTGATTAGTTGGTTTGTTTTTGTGAGCTACTAAGTAGCTTATATTTAACATGGAAATTACTTTCAGATTAACATTCCGGGAATGTCACTGTCACTTTGAGATTGTTGTGCATTCATAAACGGACAGATAGGTGGAAAATACAGGAGTGAAAAAGACCACCAATACTGGGAATATCCAATACAATTAGAAAATGTTGGAAATGCAATGGGTTAGTCAGCAAAGTACGCTGTTTTTAATGTAATGCAGCCCTCTTATTTGGAACATTGAATGTGCAACATTATGAACATCAGTCCTCTGTTGAACCCAATAGCCAAGTTGTGCTGACTAAGCAGGAGCAACAAGAGACCAAGTGGAAGCAAGTGTTAATCTCCATCCACTCCAGTTCTATCATTCATAAAAATACTGGAGCGGGAAAGAAATTGTCGTGATGAAAGAAACAAGGAAGAGTTGTATAAAAACTGCTGTATATGTATGATGGGATGGGCAAAACCAGAAACAGAGGAGAACTACTATAGAAAGGGATCAATGGGAAACTCATCAAGGAATGGTGGTACAGAGAAACACTGAGAAAGAGTGGATGATACAATGGGGGTAATTTTAACTTTTATCTGTGGTGTCACATGGGCAATATCGGATTGGCCGCTCGTTATACACCGCTCCTGATTTTCGAAGTCAATGGAAAGAAAAATCGGGAGAGATGTTTAACGGGCGGCCAATCCGATATTGCCCGTTTTATACTACTGCCAAAAGTTAAAGTTACCCCATAGGACATAAATAGTCGCTGACAAAGAGAAGCAGAAATCGTGATACATGGAAGGAAAGTAAAACAAAATCAGTCCCCAATTCCACAGCAAGCCGTTGACAGACCGCTCTGCCCTCTGTGCAAGTTAAGTCCCATCAGAAATATAAATAGGCAATTTTCCAAATACAATTGATGTCAGTGCATGAAGGATCTCCGATAGGCGTTACCAGCTTGCGGGGTTCCCTGTCGCCAGCACATACTTCGAAAATTATCCCCCAGAACTCTGAGAGTATTACAACCATTATATAGTCTGTGCCAGTCCTATTTTATACAATATAAAGTTACAGCAACCACTTACTTAGTCATTAAGTTTTGCCACTAAGGTTTGTGCCTTCTCTTAACTAATATACTCACACAACTCCATTTTACTGGTGGAATTCATCTGCTCCAGGTTCTGCCATGTTTATTTAAAAACAAAATGTAAGATAATTATTTCCACCATTAGCAATGTTTTGCTTCCTCCAAACACTCTGTGGGTAGATTCACTGTGGCACCAAGCTATATGGATCACAATGTTTGATCCTGATCTTTGCTAAACATTTGCTTTTAAAACAATATGAAATAATGGAACCAATAAGAGATTCCATTAGATTGAGATTATTCAGGTTTTACATCTTTGCCAAAAATATCTGATTTTCAACTTGACACACATAACGTGGGGAAATTGTTCATCAGTGGTGAGAGCAGGTCATTTGTTCAAATATTTGGGGCATTCCATGGATAAACAGCAGACACTGAATATCCTTATATTTATATAGGATCGCTCAGCTAAGCTGACAGCTGCCCAAATGCGGTATACAAGGCACAAAGCTAGTCATTCCAGCTGTCATTTTGGTGTGAGGGAATTCAACTGCCAGCTTTGAAGAAATGACTCAGCAAAATGTAATTTCACATATTATTAAAAACGAATTGAGTTCCTATAGCATTGCTCATGGACAAAAGTGAAAATGGCAAGGCTGATTTTCCTGGCCCCCTGCACTGACAGGAGCAGAGTACTTAGAAACATAGAAACATAGAAACATAGAATCTAGGAGCAGGAGTAGGCCATTCGGCCCGTCGAGCCTGCTCCGCCATTCAATACGATCATGGCTGATCATCCAAATCCAGTACCCTGTCCCTGCTTTAATCCCCACAGTACACATATCCCACCCTACCCCCGTAACCCCACGTATTTAATTCCCCCTAACATATCCCATCCTATCCCCATAACCACTTGAAGTGCGGTATTTCCTGTGCCAGGTCCCTGTGTCTTTCGATTTGTCTTCTAATCTTTCTTTTACTTTGCATGGCTCTTGCTTCTATTGCTGTCTTCTTTATACTTCTCAGTTTGTCACTGCCTCTTTTTAGCCTCTGTTTTAGTAAGTCCTTCCCTTAGACTCCTCTCTTTACCTGAATGTTTTCCATTATGTCTGTCTCTATATCACACATGTTGCTTTATCATCTCTTACCTTTTCCAATGTTCGATAAGCCAATGTAGCTGATTGAGAATCGAGCCCGTGGTCTTCCAGTCTGTACGGTTCAGCTACATCCTTTCCTTTACCAACCATTTTGATTTTTATCTTTTTATCTGCTTCTGATTCATTCTTTTTGTCCTGTTCACTTTTTCCTTTTCTGTTTCCCCCCATCCCCTACTGTTTTAAAGTGTTTCTTTGGTTTTTTTTCTTCTTCACAGTTGTTTTCTTGGACTAATAAACAAATACTATAACCATAGCTTGACAGGGAACTCGACCAAAGGCTTTGGTCAGGCAGCATTGGTGTACTATCACATCATTGCCACTAGATGGCGCTGCTCTACAATGGCCCAAGACAGATGATGACATTTTGAACCAGCGCAATCGGGCAGCATAATAGAACACAATTTTCTTTCTTTTCTTTCCATTAAAATGGCGTATTAAGTATGGTGCAGTTTTATTAATACAGCTGAAAATGGGTTTATCAGCAAAATATACATTTTTAATAAATGTCCAGTCCTCCACCTGTGAGTAACCTGATATAAAATCACTGAAAATGACTTAAAAAATGATACTGAACCATTTACTAGTTTCATTGCTGCACACTAATCAGTTTCTTAGTAAATTAAATATTTTTTGATATGAAAAACCTTTTAAAATGTGCCTTAGAAAATGAGTGCAATTTGAAGAGCCTTCCCGAACCATCGCAATCGGCAATGTTGACCTGGGGGCGTGGCTTGTTTTGTGGGCGGGGCCTGAGCCGGGCAAATTCAATCTTAAACCAGCGTAAAAGATGGTCGAAATCACGAACATAAGTGGTTTTGGGCATAACTCACATGTTTAAAATTACCCGATATTTTGTGCTGGTTCGGCTGATTCTGCGTGGATTGTGCTGATATTACTAGCGGAAACAAGTGGAAACTCGAGCCCAATTTTTGAAGAAGCACATTCTTTATCTCTCTTGCAATTTCCTCCTTCCCACTCCTGAAGGCTGGGATGATAATTCTCAGGTGCTAGTCGTCCTCAGGTAGTTCAGTTGTGTGTGTCAGCTGTGGCTCAGTGGGTAGCACTCTTGCCTTTGGGTCAGAAGGTTGTGGGTTCAAGTCCCACTTCCAGGAGCTTGTGCACTAAAATCTAGGCTGACGCTGAAGGAGTGCTGCACTGTCAGAGGAGCTGTCTTTTGGATGAGACGTTAAACCGAGGCCCCGTCTGCTCTCTCAGATGGGCGTAAAAGATCCTATGGCACTATTTCGAAGAAGAGCAGGGGAGTTATCCCTGGTGTCCTGACCAATATTTATCCCTCAATCAACAGCACAAAAACAGATTATTTGGTCATTATCACATTGCTGTTTGTGGGAGCTTGCTGTGCACAAATTGGTTTCCTACATTACAACAGTGACTACATTTCAGAAAGCACATCATTGGCTGTAAAGTGCTTTGGGACGTCCGGTGGTTGTGAAAGGCACTATATAAATGCAAGTCTCTCTTTTTCTCCTAAGTGACCATTCCTCATATAGTGTTGATAGGCCATTCAACCATGCAGGCATTAGAGCTGAGCCTGGTCCGGCCTTTGTCTGATGTCCACACATGTACTCTTTCCCGCATGATTTACCAGATAGCAAACAGAAGCTTTAGCTGAATTGTCCTTTCTATAGCTCAGGGGGCCTTGAGGCAAATTGCAGTGTCTTCAGTGCTGCCTCAGCTGAGATTAACTAACTCAGCCCAGCTCGATGATTGAACTGACCCTTCCTGATCTGTGTGCCTTACTGATACATCAGAGGTCTGCTACTACAACAACTTGCCTGTATATAGCACCTTTAACACAGTAAAACATCCCAAGACGTTTCACAGGAACGTAATCAGACAAAAACTGACACCGAGCCAAAGAAGGAGATATTAGGACCGGTGACTAAAAGTTTGGTCAAAGAAGTCGGTTTTAAGAAGCATCTTAAAGGAGGAGAGGAAGGTGGAGAGGCGGAGAGGTTTATGGAGGGAATTCCAGAGCTTAGGGCCTAGACGGTTGAAGGCACAGTTGGCAATGGTGAGGCGCAGGGACTGGGGGATGCACAAGAGACCAGTGTTGGAGGAAAGCAGAGTTCTCGGAGGATTATAATACTGGAGAAGGTTACAGAGATAGTGATGAGCGAGACCATGTAGGGATTTGAACATGAGGATGAGGATTTTAAAATCGAGGCGTTGGTAGACTGGGAGCCAATGTAGGCCAGTGAACACAGGAGTGATGGGTGAACAGGACTTGATGCGAGTTAGGATATGGGCAGCAGAGGATGAGCTCAAGTTTATGGAGAGTGGAGATGAGAGGCTGGCCAGGAGAATATTGGAAAAGTTAATCCTGAAGGTAATAAAAGCATGGATGAGGGTTTCAGCAGCAGATAAGCTGATGTGGGGCAGAGTCAGACAATATTAGGGAGGTGGAAGGAGGCAGACTTTGTGTTGTGATGGAAACGTTATGGGGTCGGAAGCTCAGCTCAGGGTGAAATAGGACACCGAGGTTATGAACAGTCTTGTTCAGCCTGAGATAGTGGCCGGAGAGGGGGATGGAATCAGTGGTGAGGGAACAGAGTTTGTAGCGGGGGCTGAAGACCATGGTTTTCCCAATGTTTAACTGGAAGAAACTGCGGCTCATCCAGGACTGGATGTCGAACAAGCAGGCTGACAACACAGAGGCCATTGCATCACAATACTTACACTGCCCACCCCACCCAGAGTCATATATTCTCCTGGGAGAGGCAAGAACCAAGATAAAAACCCAGGCCAATTTGGGGAAAAGAATCTGGAAATTCCTCCCCGACCACCTTAGGCGATTGAAACGAATCCAGTGGCCATTGTTCATGTGTGAGCCTAGACAGTTGAGTGTTGATGGACTATTTGACTATGGGGTCATTACAGCTAAGGCTTATCCCATCCTCGCCTGACAGCTATGAATATGCATAGTTTCCAGTAGAGCCACTGTATCTTGACCAAAAGTAGGAACCTGAGCCAATTTTTCCCAGATGCTGAAGCCAATTGTGGCATCCAGCCAACAAAGCACAGACCAAGGATTGAACCTGAGATCTTCCTGGACTGTATCGTTTAATTACTGCATTGGATAAACTTGCTGAACCATTGGGGGTGCTTTAGCTGGCTCTCCTTTTTCGCCTTTAATATTCCTGATTAATTTATATTTGAGTGAAATAATAGTAAGGCTAAAGTTAACTATATCTCGGCTTAAATGTAATCTGTTACAAAGATATAAGTGCTGATTTTCCCAGGCACTGCTAAGCCTTGCAGGCAACAACAACAACAATAACTTGTATTTATAAAGTGCCTTTAATGTAGTAAACATCCCAAGGCGCTTCACAGGCGCGATATAAAACAAAATTTGACACCAAGCCACATAAGGAGGTATTAGGGCAGATTGGTCAAAGCGGTAGGTTTTAAGGAGCGTTTTAAAGGAGGAAAGAGAGGTAGTGAGGCGGAGAGGTTTAGGGAGCAAATTCCAGAGCTTAGGGCCTAGGCAGCTGAAGGCACGGCCACCAATAGTGGAGCGATTAAAAATCGTGGATGCTCCAGAGGCCAGAATTAGAGGAGCACATATATCTCAGGGGGGTTGTGGGGCTGGAGGAGGTTACAGAGATAGGGAGGGGCGAGGCCATGGAGGGATTTGAAAACAAGGATGAGAATTTTAAAATCGAGGTGTTGCTTAACTGGGATCCAATGTAGGTCAGCACAAGGTTGATGGGTGAATGGGACTTGGTGTGAATTAGGACACAGGCAGCAGAGTTTTGGATGGTAGAACGTGGGAGGCCGGCCAGGAGTGCATTGGAATAGTCAAGTCTAGAGGTAACAAAGGCATGGATTAGGGTTTCAGCACCAGATGAGCTGAGGTGGGCGGAGTCAGCGATGTTCCGGAGGTAGAAATAGGCGGTCTTTGTGATGGCATGGATATGTGGTCGGAAGCTCATTTTGGGTCAAATATGACACCAAGGTTGTGAACTGTCTGGTTCAGCCTCAAACGAGAGAGGTGGTGGTGAGGTAGAGCTGGGTATCATCAGGGTACATGTGGAAACTGACACTGTGTTTTCAGATGATGTCGCCAAGGGGCAGCATGGAGATAAGAAATAGGAGGCGGCCAAGGATAGATTCTTGGAGGTCACCAGAGGTAATGGTGCAGGAGTGGGAAGAGAAGCCATTGCAGGCTACGATTAGATAGATAAGAATGGAACCAGACGCGTGCAGTCCCATCCAACTGGACAACGGTGGAGAGGCTTTGGAGAAGAATGGAGTGGTCAACCGAATCAAAGGCAGCAAACAAGTCAAGAAGGACGGGGAGGGATAGTTTACCTTTGTCACAGTCACATAGGATGTCATTTGTGACTTTGATAGGAGCCGTTTTGGTACCGTGACGGGTGGAAACCTGATTGGAGGGATTCAAACAAGGAGTTTCGGGAAGGTGGCCATGGATTTGGGAGGCGACAACACGTTCAAGGACTTTGGAGAGGAAAGGGAGGTTGGAGATGGGGAGGAAGTTTGTAAGGACGCAGGGGTCAAAGGTTGTTTTTTTGAGGAGAGGGGTGATGACGGCAGATTTGAAGGAGAAGGGGACAGTACCTGAGGAGAGAGAACCGTTAACAATATCAGCTAAATATCAGGCAATGGGGGGAGGGGGGGCGGGGGAGAGGAGGGCCCAATTCCCCAACTGGTACTTCAAAATGTTGAGAATGGGTATTCCTTACCAGGTTCTGAACATGCTATATCCTTCAGATGAGGAATGGGAATTCATAAAGGGCCACCAAATTCAGGTGCAATGACACCAGAAGTGTTCTGTCTTCATTCATCACTACCCAGGGGACTTGCGCTGATAGATACCTCCACATGTTTGAGGATGCCAATAGACAGGCTGTCACACAGTTATACCATCCAGACTGTCTGTGTGGAGTTTGCACATTCTCCCCGTGTCTGCGTGGGTTTCCTCCGGGTGCTCCGGTTTCCTCCCACAGTCCAAAAATGTGCGGGTTAGGTTGATTTGGCTATGATAAATTGACCCTTAGTGTTAGGGGTGGATTAAATATGTGGGGTTATGGGGATAGGATGGGATATGTTAGGGGGAATTAAATACGTGGGGTTACGGGGGTAGGGTGGGATATGTGTACTGTGGGGATTAAAGCAGGGACAGGGTACTGGATTTGGATGATCAGCCATGATCGTATTGAATGGTGGAGCAGGCTCGATGGGCCGAATGGCCTACTCCTGCTCCTAGATTCTATGGGGTAGAAATTAGGTCGCGCCCCATTTGGGGCGCAAATATCGTCCGGACGCAAATATTAGCGCCTGGCGCTAATTATCGGCACTGACAGGAAACTTCACTTTTACCGCCCCGGGAGGTGAGTGGAGCGCTAAATTAGGCGCTGCACACCTCTCTTAAGGTGCAAAGGCCAAGGAGTGAGGCGCTAACTCAGCGCACGAGCGCAGCGCAGCTGCTGCCAGTTAGCGAGGGAACACAGACACAATGGCGCCGGACACTTCTTAAAGCGGGGGGGGCCACTTGCTCCCCAGCCACACCCTGCTCATTGCAGCCTTGAATCTCAGCCTGGAGAGACCTGTAATCCATTTTGCTGCCAAGCATGGAGAGGGTGAGAGAACGCGCTCATCGCTTCACCGAGCGGGCCTTGGATGCTCTGGTTGGCGCAGTGGAGCGCAGACGATGCATGCTGTTCCCGGAGAGTGGCAGGAGGCCTTTGCCACGCGAGTTCAGAAGAGTGTGGAGGGAGGTGGCTCAGAGCGTCTCCTCCAGGAGCATGGTGCCCAGGACCCATGTTCAATGCCGCAAAAAGTTCAACGACCTCACTCGGGTCGTCAGGGTGAGTGGCTTTTTCTCAATACCTCTCCATCCCTCCATCTCAACCTCACTCTATGGCCAGAGGGTCTTAAAACCCCAATGCACAACACTCATCCAACACCTATGGCCCTTTCATCAAACACACACACACATTCCACACTTTGCATACAGTAAGGGCTATTCACCTATGGGAGGCACATCAGGCAAGACCATGGCTGTATATTGTAAGGGCTATTCACCTATGGGAGGCACATCAGGCAAGACCATGGCTGTATATTGTAAGGGCTATTCACCTATGGGAGGCACATCAGGCAAGACCATGGCTGTATATTTACTCAGATGCTGTCCTTTTTCTTGCAGGCTAAGCTGGCTCATAATCGGAGACAGCAGCAACGGACGGGTGGAGGGCGGCTTCAGCTGCAACCCCTCAGCGATCTGGAGGAGCGCGTCCACAGGATTGTGGCAAGCCGGGTGATCGGTCCCGTCGCCACTGGAGACGCCGACCCCGTTGTGGACAGCAATGGTAAGGTCATCACCTTTTTGTCCTCTGTCCTTCCACTTGTCCCTCACAATACCAGCCTTTGACACTTTCAATCCAACTTGCTAACTCGCTGCACTTATTCCTCCCTTACTGCCACCCTGTCCTCACGCTAAAGCCACTCTTGTACCTCCCTGCTTTCAGATGGTGATTCACCAGCTGAGGAGACGGGCCCTGAAGCTGCCACTGGGAGTGATGCTGCAGCTGAGGAGGAAGAGGAAGCCGGAGCATCAGTGCCACCCTCTCCCGAGGAAGCCCATGCCCACACTGGGAACACGCCTTCCCCGGAGGGGAGCAGGGGGGAAGGGGCTGATGATGGTGAAGCTCCAGGACCCAGCGGGCTGCAGCAACGCCATGGGGGGGGGGGGTAGGGAAGAACGGGGGCCTTCTCCCCAGAGGGAGAGTATGCCAGACACTCCTACTGCAATGGACGCAGAGGAGGAGCGGCTGATTGCAGAAATGAACAGCCAGGCGGTGGGCATGCACACTGAGCTCATGGGTGCAGTGGGAAGGGTGCCCGAATGCATTGAATCACTGGCAAGGAGTGTGGAGCACTTCGCTGTAGCACAGGCGGATGCCACACTAAAGCTTAGTGCTGCAATTCAGTCACTGGCTGCCAGGAACCCATCTGAGACTGCTCTCATGCAGACTCAGATTGAGGCCACGCGAGCACTGACTGCTGCCATCCTCGATGGTTCGTGCACATGTCCCCGGGGCTGTCACCGCGCCGCAGCAGGCCAGCAATCTGTTCTCCGGCAAATTGCTCCGGATGCTGAAGTGCTGCCCCGTGGGAGTGCCAGTGTGTCGGGCGAGCAGGGAGTTGCTGTCCTCTCTCACGATGACAGCATTCCTGCTGCCAACACTGTCACTTCTCCACTGCACTTGCCACCGCCTGTAGGACAGACTGCTGCCGCCCATGCAGAGTTGGTGCAGTCTGCAGCCGGGCCCTCCAGGCCCAGAAGTGGTCGAGGCCGTCCTTCAGGGGCATCTGCAGTGTCAGGGTCTGACGAGCAGCAGCCTTCCACCAGCCTTGCTGCAGCCACTGAGGTCCCATTACGGAGGAGCAGTAGGGTTAGAAGGGGGGAAGTGCGCAAGGGAAGGAGATCACCCTCGAAGGGCAAAAAGTAGGAGGTGTGCCAAAATGCTGGTCATTTTTTTATTAAAGGCCGAGGTTCATGGTCCAACTTTTGTTTAGTGTTTTGGACATTATCTCCAGGTTGTGAGAACCAGTTATGTTATTGACTGTTTTTTTGTGTTTATTTCTATGAGTTTGTCATGAGGAATTGACACACACAGAGTTTGTAAAATAAATACGTTTCTGTATTCAAAATATACATGGCTGGTGGTTGGAATTATTGGTGCCTTGGCCGGCTTAGGGGTTGCGTGCTGGGTTGATTAGTGTTTGTAGCAATGGCAGGGGCCCTAGAAGCGGCTTGCTATTAGTCGTTGACGGACGGCCCTTGCAGTTTGACCATTGTGGGCCGCCCTCCTGCCTTGGTGCTGCTGATGATCATCGTCCTCGTCCTCTTCCTCCTCTTCCTCCTCCTCTTCTGGTGGTGCTACAAGGCCTGGTGGCATTGGCTGGGTCCTGAGGATTGCCATGTTGTGCAACATGCAGCACACGACTACGAAGTTCGAAACTTGCTCAGGCGAGTACTGCAGGGCTCCTCCGGAATGGTCCAGACAGCGGAACCGTTGTTTCAGCACGCCGATTGTGCGCTCAATAATGTTCCTGGTTGCTTGATGGCTTTCATTGTACCGCAGCTCAGCAGGGGTGTTTGGCGTACGGAGCGGTGTCATCAGCCAGGTGCTCAATGCGTACCCCTTGTCCCCCAGAAGCCAACCAACTGGCTGATGCGGTGCCTCGAAAACTTCTGCCACAGTAGTCTGGCGCAGGATGAAAGCATCGTGGCAGCTGCCCGGATAGTGGGCATTGACAGCGAGTATCACCTGTCTGTGGTCACAGACCAAATGCACATTCAAGGAATGGAACCACTTTCTGTTCCTGAATTCCTCTGCATTCTCTCGCGGAGCACGCAAAGCCACATGCGTGCAGTCAATGGCGCCCTGCACCATGGGGAAGCCCGCTACCCTCGCAAAGCCCAGAGCACGGTCACGCTGCTTGTCTGGGGTCATAGGGAAAGAGATGAAGTCTCGTCTCCTTCTGAAGAGGGCATTGGTGACCTGCCAGATGCAGCGATGCACCGCAAACTGGGAGATATTGGCGAGGTCCCCAACAGCAGCTTGGAATGAGCCAGTGGCGTAGAAGTTCAAAGCCACTGTGACCTTCACTGCCACCGACAGAGACGTCCTGGACCTCAGCTGAGGCTGCAGATCTGGCTGCAGCAGGTGGCAGAGCTCAGTGACCACCTCCTTGCTGAATCGCAGCCTTCGCAAACACAGCTCCTCGGACATATGGATGTAGGAGAGCTGTTCACGATATACCCTGGGAGGGTAAGCTCTCCTGTACATGCGCCTGATGGCCCTCCTCCGTCTGGCCATCATTGCCACTCTCTGTCTGCGTCTCACTATCCTCCGATTGAGCTGGAGCAGGACGACGCCCCCAATCATTGCAGCCCCCATATTCTCTTTGCCAGAAAAGTAATGAGGTACAGCAACTAAAGTAGCAACAAAGTTAGGATGAACTAGGCCAAACTACCTCACAAAGCGTTGAGTCAATGTAGAAGTCTCTCTCTCTCTCTCTCCGAATCTCTCTCTCTCTCTCAGAATGAGTGGTGCATAAATGTCGACC
Organism: Squalus acanthias; assembly: GCA_030390025.1. Taxonomy (NCBI): domain Eukaryota; kingdom Metazoa; phylum Chordata; class Chondrichthyes; order Squaliformes; family Squalidae; genus Squalus; species Squalus acanthias. The sequence continues at coordinate 95,131,676 of CM059435.1, read as the reverse complement.
ACAGAAAAAGACAGGAAGAGGCCCCCTTTAAATAGCGCCCCCCCCAGCCCCACACCGATTGATAACGTTCCAGTCTTCCGGTCGTTGGAAGCGCCAGGCGGTAAGGCAGGGGGCGCCACTCAATTTCCGCTCCGGGGCGCCCCAAGGGCGTTGCACCATGGAATGACGTCACAATCTGCGCGCGCAGGTGGTCGCAGCGGTAAGTTTTAGCGCCGCCGCACAATCTCAAGTTAAGTTCTCGAGCGGCGTAAACAGCGCTGCGCCCGGGCGTTAGCGGCTTAACGCCCCATTAGCGCCCTCTTAAGGCGCTAACGGGAGGCGCAACCAAGTGAATTTTTACCCCTATGTTTCTATGTTTCTATGTTTCTATGATGTGCTAACAACATATCGAATAATGATGCCTCTTCCTGTAGAAGTGAAGGTTAGCACAGCATGAAGCTTTCATGTTAACAGATCCTCTGACCCTTCCTAGGGACAGTGCCCATTTGTTTCAAGCAAGTGACAGATGCTGCGTTTGCAAGGGGCAGAACCTTCATTGCTTTCTTTGTGGAAAGGAGGCATCAGCTGGACAGAATGCAGCTTCTCTAAAGTGCAAGATTTTGCAGACAGGGGCACCAGGATTCCTCATATCAAACCTGTGGTCTACATGAAAAGAAGAGGTTTGCACTCACTTACTGTTTGTCGGTATCTGGGCACAGAAATATCATCAAGCACATCAATCGTTGTTATCCAGAAAGGAATCATGATGCCATGGTAGCACATTTTTGGGAGACGAGGGGAAGGGAATCGCTCTTGGGAGACCAGATCTAAGCTCTGCATCCATGGTTTCTGGCCATACTAAGAAACTATCTAGCAACAAAAGAAAGCTGGAATTCTGAGGGCTGGATTTTGATACTGGGGCGGCTTGGGGTCGTGTTATCCACTTTTCGTGTTATCCACCCGACTGCAATTGGATGTGGGAGATTGATGCGATTTTCACCTAATTGGGCAATTGAGTTCCAGCATGTGGGAACCCATGAACCAATTAGTGTTTTCAGTCTGAAAGTCGCCTCTGATGATGTCATCATTGCTGCTGCATTGAAGGTCAGAGACTGCCTGGCCTTTGCTGTGAGAGGACCTGGATGCAAAATGAGCAGCAGCAGCCCTAAGTCTGCTCCCAGATATTTTTGAGAGAGAGAGAGAGAGGGAGATCGATCCAGCCAAATGTGCTCCAACCAGGTTTCACAATCGTGGTTCAGAACAGGCGTGCTTCACGTAGAACAAGGGTTAAAATCACAAAGGCCTTTCAAAATGGCATTATAGAGCCAATTTAGTGCTTGTTAAGGGCCTTAACAGCCTATCCTGTCTCTTAGAGGCGGGACGGAGTCGGGACCAGCAGACACGATTTAATCAAAATTGCATGGAGGTGGACTTGTGCCCACCCGCCAGTTTTCGCAATTTTAACCCCCCACATGCCTCCAAACCCACCTCCACGGGTCAATGAAAATCCAGCCCTGAGTATTTGTTTCTGTTCCATTTCCTGTCTGCCACCTCCCATAGCAAGAGAAGTATGCCATGCAACTTTGCACAATGGAAGAATGTGTGCAAAAGGACAATGTTTGTGTACAATGCTTGAAGTGGTATCTTCTAAAGGGCGTGGTAGTACCCATTTTAGGATTGTACCATGCTTGATGGTTCCTACAAGCAATATGTGCAATAATGAGGAACATACTTAGCATCAGCTAACTCCTGAAATCAGCAAACTTCTTCCACATGCAAGGGAATTTGATGACTTCATGGACTTAGTTGGCAACCTGTGTTGATGCAACTTACACCTAATGCTTTCGCTGAAAGGAGATCTTTAGCTCCAAATAGGGCTACCCACCTTTGGTGCACCTCCTGCAGTAGGACCTCCAACTCTTCAGCATCAAAAGAACCAATATTGCCCATATATCTCCACTCTGCCATTCTGATCAATGACTCCACTTTTGTGTGCCCATCACAACTTCCTCTTTTTTGGGTAGCTGCAGCCCTTTAAAGAGCTGCTCCCTTACAGAATTCCCTATCTCCAGGCAAGCATTCTACAGGCCAAGTTCTCTGAGGGGTAGTTTAATTGTCTAGACACCTTCATCCACCTGAGGATCATGGGATGTTACGTCAGGAACTCTCAACAACTGGAATAAGAAAAGCTACGAAACAACCATGCAAACTTCATTGAGCTGGGTTAAGTTTGGAAAGACCTCCACTGTCCTGTTCTATTTCAGCAATGCTAAAGTCACAAGCTGAAGTTATTATCTATATGATAAATTGTCCCAGAGAGACTTGGTTATAATTACAGTCAAATGGAAGTCAGACCTCAAAATTAATCAGGTGTCTTTTTATTAATATGTACGGTTTTAACCACACCATCGCAGAGGATTAATTCCAGTTTACTCATGGGAAACAGATTCAATGCTGCAGTTTTATTTTCTGTCAGTATTAGGCCAAGCCAACAATCTAACAAACAGAGAATGCAGCATGTTTTTTGAATTAGATAGTCTTTGAATAGATGTCAAGAATGCAAAGCTGATCCAACTATTTATGGTAAATGAAGTAACTAAATGTGCACTAGATTTTGTTCTCCCTCTGTGCATGTGCTGCAATGTTGTAGAATGGCTTTTTGCGAATGTTGAGCATTTTGTCCCACCTTGCATATGCATTTTAATTCTTTATTAATAAAAACAAGATAAAAGTGTAGGGGCGAGAAATTTGGCTCCGCAGCGCCCGGTTTCTCGGCTTCGTGTACCGTTTTGTGTCAAAAATGGCGTCTGTGCCGCGCGCGCACACGTCTGGTGCAGGCCGTGCCGGATGTCATTTTGGTGAGAGCGGTAGGGCGGGCATTGGGAGCGTGCGCTGGAAGTATGTAAAGTGGGCAGATCGTGACGTCAATCAGCGTGCAATGCTGATTTGATGCTAGCGCTGCCATTTTCATCCTCAACACTGGAGCTAACGCGTCTTAATCTCTCACAGCTGAACATGCAGCAGCAAGGACTCCCCACCAGTGATATTTAAAGGGATCAGCAACCACTCTCAGGTTAGTCGGTGATTAATTTCTACTGGCTCTGTGTAAATTTGTAGAAATGTTTGGTGCTTTCCAGAGTTGTTTAAAGTTGGTGAGGTGACAGGCAGTGGTGCTGCAAATGGAGAAGGCCTTGGCTCTGACTTCAATGGTTCTGGTCAGACCACTTGCTCCCAGTCGTGGGTGCTCTAGTTTCCACCCCCTTGGCCTGCAGCATGACAGGGAGATGGAGCAGAGGCAGCAAAGAAGGGGACAAGCATCTCACACAGAGGAGGAGGAAGAGGAGGAGAAAGAAGAGGAAGAGGAGGAGCAGGAGGAAGGGAGGAGGCAACTAGCACATCCCGTTCTCTGGCCAGCTGTCTGTGATTGCCTCATTTGACTACGGTTCCACTGAACACAACCCCAAATCCCCATTGTACAACAGTCACACACTTTACCCATCCCTCTGATCTGGACCATCACAACATCCTCTAGGCCACAACGCTGAAATAAAAGCAACCACAAAAGGAACATCCCAATCCAACTTTATACATCAATCCATCCAATATTACATAACAATGTCAACTAATCACCCTTGTGCATTCCATTAGTTCCTATCTTCCATGTGCCTTTGCCTGTCCTAGTGCTCCTACGCAGTGCTCCCCCAATGGCTGCAGCATGGCTGGTGGAAGGCTGCAGACTTTCAGTGAGGGACAGTGCAGATGGCCTTGCAGGACGACCTCGAGCAGCTCTGGGCCTAGAAAGCCCGGCTTTAGACTGCACCACCTCGGCATGGGTGGCAGCAGTCCGGGCTGGCTGGCTGACAGGCAACAGCAAGAGCACTGGCGGAGTGGCAGTGGTGGGAGGACGAATGCTATCATCTTGAGAGAGGACAGCAGGTTCGTGCTTCACGGAGCCACTACCACTCCCTTGGGTGACGCTTTAGCAGCCCGAGTAATCTGTTGGAGGACAGATTGCTGGACTGCTGTGACACCCTGCAAGCCCCTTTCCACACTGGTAAACGCAGCCATGATGGCAGCAGTCTGTGCAATCGTGGCAGCAAGCTCAGCTTGCATGAGAGCAGTCTGAGCTTCCACTGCAATGCTCAGATGTTGGGTGGCTTCTGCTTGTGTTGCAATGGAAGCTGAGACATCGGCCCTCAGATGCTGCATGATGGTTGGGTCCACAAGTACGCTATTGCCCATTACTACCATGTTGGAAATCATGGGCTCCAAGCCCTGCGCAAACTCCTGTGCAAGATTGGTGCCAAATTCCTCCATGCTCCTTGACATTGCTCTCAGGCTTTCTGGCAGGCCTGCCAATGCACCAAGCATTTCATTGTGCATACTCATCAGCCTTCTTCTGTTGGCTGCCCCATCGAAGTCCTCATCTTTAGCAGAACTCATGCGAGACCTCGCCTCCGTGGAGCTGGCACCTGAGCTACCCTTTCCCTGCCCTGGCTGCAGGCCACTTGTGCCCGGTGTCTCACCACATGTAGATCTGGTGTCTAACCTATCCTCTAAAGTACATGGAGCATCAGTATCTGAGCTGGAGACTGCGAGTGTGAAATCGAGTGATGGTGCTGTGCCTTCATCATCAGTGCCTCAGTGCTCTTCAATTTCGTGCTCCTCCACCAGTGCCTGGCCAGGTGGCAGTTCTTGGCTATGTGAAAGGAGAAAGGCACAAGGATCAGGTTGTGGTGCGGGGATGAGGTGGGGCGGCGGAAAGCAAGAGCTGTGTGCTTACACCATGTGCAGCTTGTAAATCAGAAGAGATTGTGTGATGAGGGGGAAGTGGGATGTGAGAAGGAGGATTAGGTATGAGCATACCGTCATCTTGTATTGTTTCAAACCCACCACTGGCCACGGGCTCAGCGATGGCAATCCCAATAAAGGCCAGCACTGTCTCCTCCATCGGGGTCAGGTTATGCAGGCGCGCCTGTCCCCTGCCGGTTAGGTCCTGCTGCCTTTGGTCATGAGCCACCTTGTCCTGCAAGAGAAAGGAAAGTGTGTCAGTGAGTGTGGTGCACTGTGTTTGGGTGATGTGCCTGTCATGGTTGAATAGCTGGCAATGCGTGCAAGTTATGAAATGTGGGTGTGAGGCTTGCAGCAGTGGTAGTGCGTGAGGGTGAGTTGCAGCTATGAATGTGAGGTATGAGTCGTGATTGGTAGAGATTGTTGGTAGGTGAGTGATGGGGATGTGTTGAATTGAGCAGTGTGTGAGGCTAGTGGTGCAGATGGTGGAATATGACATTTGAAGATGAATTCACTGACCTTGACCATTCGTGTGAGGTCATTAAATGTCTCCCTGCTCTGCGTCCAGGTCCTCGGGGCTACACTTCTGGCGTTGACCACGATGGCTATCTGTTCCCATTGCTTTTTACATATTTGCCTGCGGGGCCTCCTGGCCCCCTGTGGAAACGGGACCTCGCTCCTCATGTTCACCTCCTGCACCAAGGCCTCCAGTGCAGCATCGGAGAACCTTGGAGCATGCTCTCTCCCCTGTTGTGACATCAGTAGATTTTTTTGCTGCTCTGTCTCTGTTCCCCAGCCAGTTGAATCACCTGCTACAGGCAGAATGCACCTCCCCTTTAAGAGGTGCGGGCTGCCTTTAAGAAGTGCAGGCTAGATTTAATTGGTGCTTGCCTCGCACAAACTTGGGCCCCCTGCTGAGCGTTCAGTAACTCAGCAGCATGTTCAGCGCATGGCTCAACGCCACAACCATGTTAATCAGCAGGCAGCACTAAGTTGGCACACTGTCTGTGTAACTTTGAATGGGTGAGGGTTGATCCTGCATTGCAATCCCTGCGCCCGTTTTCGGGGACAAACGGATTTCTAGCTGTAGGTCTTTGGTAATAAACCTGCTTACTCATAGCATTTATTCACAGCAATTCCTAGAACTAGTTACTCATGTCTTACAGCAGATTCAATAAGCAATGACGTTAAGTTAAGATCATTATAAAAGAGCTATATTTATTAAAAATTAAAGATGCCAAGTCCTGAGTCATAGATCTATTGACTTAAATGGATTTCTGGAACCTTTCTCCCCCAGACCAGCACTGACAGTTTTTCTGAGCAGTTTTCTCTCCTTCCTACAGATGGCAGGCTGAGATTGGTGTACAGTAACTCACTGAGAGCTCAGTGCAAAAAGATGAACCGGATTTCCACGCCTAGCCTCAGAAATGCTGAGATGATGTCTGTCCTAATCAGGAAGCCAGCCATCTTCATTTGAGTCACATTTTTTGTTTCTTTTTCAGGTTCCCGTCGAATTCCCAAATAACATTTTGATACTTTAACACCTAATTAATCCTACTTAATATTTTTCTGCATCTCCCATCTTGAATTCATTGATACCTTGCTGGGATACGCTTCACCCAAGTAGCCCTGATTCACAGGTAAGCCTAGTCAGTGAATGTCAACAGGTCATTCTACCAAAGGGGCCTCAACAACTGAACCTGGCCCTGTCCTCTAGTGATGTCTACCTACGCACACCTTCAACTGAAGTCACTGAGCGTATTTGCTGCATAACTGCTCTGGCGAGCCACATCAAGCACTATCGGGCCTAATTCTCCTCTACCAAAACCGTTCACCACTCCAAGACCATCCAGGAGAGCACTCTCTCCCCTGTCCCTTCCACCCCCACCTCCAGCAACAAGTGCGGGGAGCTCACCGACTCCTTTGTCACTAAAACTGTAACCATCTGTTCAGCTGCCTCTGCTGCTTCCCACATGCCTTCTCCTTGCCCACCAAGCTTAAATAATGTGAGGAGTAGGAACCCTAGACAATTCTTCTGCTCCTGGGGGTGCAGAAGCTGATGTAGCACCTCTATTCCTGTCCCGGCTGAGATCACCCAATTCAACACAAACTGGGGATTGAACTTAGATCCATCTTCGTCTATATGGCTCCGCTAGTCACTGGATAAAATAGCTGAGCCCTTTAAACTATTGTTTCACAGAATATATGATTCGTTTTTAGCTTTATTAATTTCATGGTAACTATTCTATTTACAATATTTAGGCATATTTCTGTTATTCACAGGGAACACTTGGTAGATAAGAGGGTTCGGGATACTTCAGTAGTGTCAGCTGTGGCTCAGTGGGTAGCACACTCGCCTCTGAGTCAGAAGGTTGTGGGTTCAAGTCCCACTCCAGGGACTTGAGCACATAAAGCTAGGCTGACACTCCAGTGCAGTGCTGAGGGAACGCTGCACTGTCGGAGGTGCCGTCTTTTGGATGAGACATTCAACCGAGGCCCCGTCTGCTCTCAGGTGGATGTAAAAGATCCCATGGCACTATTTCGAAGAAGAGTAGGGGAATTATCCCCGGTGTCCTGGGCCAATATTTATCCCTCAGTCAACATAACAAAAACAGATTATCTGGTCTTTATCACATTGCTGTTTGTGGGAGCTTGCTGTGTGCAAATTGGCTGCTGTGTTTCCCACATTACAACAGTGACTACACTCCAAAAAAGTACTTTATAAAGCGCTTTGAGACGTCGGGTGGTCGTGAAAGGCGCTATATAAATGTAAGTCTTTCTTTCCTGGCTCTCTGGACTGATTTTTCTAAATGTCTGACCTTTATCGGAATAGACACATGTCCAGGATGTATCAGATTTTGTGCTTTTTGTATGAAATGCCCAAAACGTTAGGGAGCATACCCTGAACACATCTCCCTGCCAGCTCGAGTTTAAAACCTCCACTGCTCAGATGGAAAATCTTATTGATCACTGTTCCTAATTACTTTCCAGATGCCATTTATATCCCTTTTAACTTGGATTTTTGTACTGTAGAACCTTCCCCAGAATATAGTTTAAACTTTGCTGCATTTCATTTTTAGACCTTTCTACCATGTTTCTCATATTTCAAAGTCTTTTTCTATTACTTTTTACTTTAAATAGAGGTTTGAAGATTTGGAAAAAATAAATGGTATCAGCTTGGCATAGATCGGACTGTGTGCACGTACTGGCCGGAACCCAGTCTGAGAATAGTACCTACAGTACAAATGTAGTACAAATTCTTTAATCTGACTGCTGCCCCTAAGCTTTTTCACCAACATCACTGACATAATGGTGATAACATTATTTAAGCTTGGTGGACAAGGAGAAGGCATGTGGAAAGCAGCAGAGGCAGCAGAAACAGATGGTCTCGATTTTAGTGACAAAGAAGACCATGAGCTCCCTGCACTTGTTGTTGGAGGTGAGGGTGGTAGGGACGGGGAAGAGGGTTTTATGGATATGGTTCGTAGTGGAAAAGAAAAGCCAGAGGTTAACTTTGCTCTCCTGGATGTTCTTGGAGTGGCGAACAGTTTTGGTAGAGGAGAATTGGGCCTGATAGTGCTTGATGTGGCTAGCCAGAGCAGTTGTGCAGCAGATACGTTCAGGTCTGTGCGCCTTGGACTTGAGGGAGTAAAAATGGGAGCCATACCAGGGGGGAAAAACTAGTGTTGGCGACGCGCATCAAAGGTGGAGGTGAGCAAATTAATGGCTACAGAAGTATTGTGCCGAATGGAGGGCTGAAGGCGGAGCAATTGGGAGTTTGCAAGTACAGTTTTAGATAGCTAGGGGGACCAGTTCTTTTTTCCCAATGCTGAACGCAGAAGGAAATGGAGTTGGAAGGGGTAGGGAATATGGATAGTGAGGGATACAAGAAGTGATTGGAGATGGCCTTTCAATGATCGAGATGGTGGAAGTACAGAGGCCATGGGAGATGGCAAGGACAAAAGCTTGGCTGCCACTATGGGAAGGAGAGTTTATATGGAGGGAGAGGTGTAGGGGGCACAGCAGGGCAGTGAATTCAGAGGAGAGAAGCAATGGGGAGATGGAGATTAAAATCACCGAGGATGAGGAGACGCTCAGTGCCGAAAGTGAACAGGAAAGGAGGGAAGATATCTCAGAGAATAACTCTAGTTGCAGTGGGAAACATTGAGGATTTTAAAGGAGAGGTGAGGATTGGAACAAGGTGAGGTGTAGAAAGGAGGAGAAGGTACCAGAGGAGTAGAGGGTGAGATCAAGGTGTGATTTGGTGATAAGGGCTTCACTGCCACCATGGCAGTTTGGGTAGGGTAGATGGTGGGAAGTATAGCCAGGCGGGGAGGGCTTTGGGAAGGGGCAAGGCGTCAGTAAAAGCTAGGATATCAATGCAATCATCCACAATAATATTGCGGATGGAAAGGACCTTGTTTATGAGTGAATGGACATTCTGGAGGAAAATGCAGGGAGGGGCGGTGACTGTTGATCTGTTGGAAGAGTCCAACGGGGCAGTGTGGGTGAGGTGAGCAGGACAGGAATAGGGTTGGCGAGGTTTACTCTCAGCAGAGAATACAGCTTCAGTAGAACATAGCGGCAAATGTGGAGGTCACTGTAAAGAAGCCAGCGCAGAAATAAAAATCAGCCCAAGAGAAAACAGATTTCTGTCCAGGACCCAACACAGCAGCAGAGAAAAGCTAAAAAACCAGCAGTGCACTGAAGTACAGTGTTCTATGAGCTCCAGCTGCACTGCCTCCACGGAGTCCAAATTAGAGTAGTAATCTGGCAATGAGCAACGTCATTTGGCTTCAGTGTAACACTTAGAGCTGACTCAACACTTTAGCATTCCATGTGCATCATGACTGCCCAACTTTGACTTGTGTTGAAGTACCCAACTTGTGCATTGATGTAAGTGCAACCCCATCGGGTCAGCCATAAATGTAACATACATGTGGACATGTTACATTGGCCCCCCCACAGTGAGGTGCAAGGATTTTCTCTGAAACCCAACACTATTGTGTATGTTCAGATATTACATGACACACAAAGCAATATCCCCCCACCACATCTGACCGCTGATCTTGTGACACCCCAACCCTGCCACTTCCCCCTCCCATATGTTCCTGTCCCCCTCCTTCCCCCTCAGAGCTCTCCTATGAGCAACCTACCTTCACGCTGGTTAAACCAGCACATAACTGTTTAACGAACAAGGGATGCAAGAGTGAATTCAAATTTAATAGAGCAGTAGGCACCAGTGAATTAGTGAATTAATAAAGCAGCAAGCATCAGTGAATTACTGGAGCAGCTAGCTCACCAATAATTCAATAACATAATGGAACCGGGGCACCCTTGAATGAATGAAGCAGGGGGCACAAGGCAATTAATAAATTAATGGAAAAGCAAGTAACTGTGAATTAATAGATTCCGACAGTAGCAGACACATAAAAAAAATCAATCAATCAATGGAGAAGCAGGCACCAATGAACTAATGAATTAATGGAGCAGTGGGCACATCAACAAATCAATAAGTTAATGAAACAGCAGACACCAATGACTTAATATATCCTTGCGCTCTTTGCTGTCACTGCCTCATGTCTCTACAACCTTTAACTGACTCACCTCTAGACATGAGGGCCTAGAAATTTGGTTGCGTAGTGCCAGTAGTTTGTGTGCTATGTGTGCCGAATTGGGACCAAAATGACGTCCGAGCAAGTGCGCACACACTTCTGGTGCTGGCCGCGTCAGACGCCATCTTGGCGAGGGCGGTAGGGTGGCCTTTAGGAGTGTGCGCTAGAAGTATGGTAAGTAGGCAGATTGTGACATCAATCAGTGTCATTTTCATCGTCATCGCTGGAGCGAACGCCCTCTCTTAACCTCGCACAGCTGAACATGCATTCAGCGGCAGGAAGGACCCCCTACCAGCACTATTTAAAGGGATCAGCAACAACTTTCAGGTAACTTGCCTTTTGATTTCTACTGGCTCTGTGTAAGTTTGTGGAAGTGTTTGGAGCTTTCTAGAGTTATTTAAAGTTGGTGAGGTGACAGGGAGTGGTGCTACAAGTGGAGAAGGCCTTGGTTCTGACTTCAGGGGTTATGCTCAAACCACTTGCTCCCAGTCATGGGTGCTCTAGTTATCATCCCCTTGGCCTGCAGCATGACAAGGAGATGGAGCAGAGGCAGCAAAGAAGAGGACAAGCTGCTCACGGAGGAGGAGGAGGGGAGAAGGGCTCTCAGCAGAAGGCCTTATGCACCTAGGATCTTCCGAGAGCAATTCTCTTACCTCAGCCTGAGCCAGGAGCAGTGTGCGAGGCGTCTGCGCTTTACGAAGGAGGTGCTCACAGAACTCTGCCACCTCTTGCAACCAGACCTGCAGCCTCACACCAGGGCAAGGACAGTGCTGCCAGTGACTGTGAAGGTGACCGTGGCCCTGAATTTCTTCGCATCGGGATCCTTCCAGGCTAGAGCAGGTGACATCTGTAACATCTCACAGTTTGTTGTCCACTGCTGCATAAGAGAGGTGACAGAAGCTCTTTATGCCAGGAGAGGGGAATTCATTGTCTTCTCTCTGATCAGAGAGAAGAAGACGGAGCGTGCACGTGGCTTTGCCAGGATAGCGGACTTCCCCATAGTGCAGGGTGTCATTGACTGCACGCACGTGGCTTTGCGGGCACCGTATATAAATGCTGAGATGTACCACAACCGCAAAGGTTACCACTCGCTGAATGTGCAGTTGGTGTGCGAACATGCTCAGCACATCATGATGGTGAATGCCTAGTATCCTAGCAGCAGTCATGATGCTTTTATTCTGCACCAGTCCGCTGTTCCCTCAGTCTTTGAGACACCAAGACAAACCAGAAGGTGGTTACTGGGCGACAAGGGCTATCCCTTGACCACCTGGCTCACTACTCTGCTCCGCAACCCAACCGCACGTGGCCAGCATGCGTACAACGAGAGCCATGCTGCCACATGAAACATCATAGAGCAGACCATTGGGGTGCTCAAGCAACGGTTCCACTGCGTAGACCACTCTGGAGGAGCCCTACAGTACTTACTGGAGCGTGTGTCCCGATTTGTCGTGGTCTGCTGTATCCTCCACAACCTGGCCACCAGGGATACCGCCACCAGCTCAGGAGCAGGAGGAGGAAGAGGAGGAGGAGGAGGAGGCAACTCAGACAGCCCCTTTCTGGCCAGGATATCTGGGAGCGAATTCGCTCCCTCCCCGCCTCCCTGTAAATATCGAGGCCTTCATCTCCAGACAAAACAAACAAAGCAGATGGGCAGTGTATTGGCTACAATTTGAGGCTAAAAAGTTAGGCAGGTAGGGGTGCAAAGCAGGGGGTGGGGCTCCTAGGTGTCCATTTACACCTGAAAACCTAAAAATCAGGCTTTAAACACCCAATAAATTGGGAAAATAGTTGAAAATCGGGTTAATACATAAATTAGCAGTCACACTACAGTGCTATCATTGGTGAGGAACCTGAAATACAGCCACGTCACAGCACCACCTAACGGCCTGAGGGCTACAGATACAATGTGACACGATGTTGACATAGGGATTTCCTATTTAAATATCGTTGACATGTTCCTAAGGGATTTTTTCCATTATAAATATTAACATCAAAAGCAACATAAAATTGTAACAACAGGAAGTAAGATATGGGAACAGTATATGCGAGACTTGTAATAATGTATAGATGGATGTACAGTCACTACATACTTAATAATGTAATTACATGCATAATATTGAAAAATATTCCACTAGATGCTTTATTGTGAAAAAGAGAAAACAGGGTAGTCATTTTAAATGCTATATGATGGACTGGAAATTTTCTCGTCTCTTACTTTATCTACTTAATAAAAGCTTGCAACCAGTGGAGGGTATGAATTAAACCAAGGACTTAGCGCTGTGAACGGCACAAACTTGATTTCAAAGTAGCACATCACCAGCAGCTCAGCATGACTGTAAGTGCGGGGGGTGCTAAGAAACATCACAGGCTGAAAAATATTTAGCGTTTCAATGGGTTACTTGTTTTGTCACAACCAGTGGCATTACTGGCATTTCAATATGAAAGCTGAATATTGTGACCACTGTAAATTGCTTCACAAAAGAACGAGCAGCTGAGCCCAGCCCATAGTCTAAAGTAAGAGAAGACATCTGTGTTGTACCCCCCGAGAACCTCGAACAGTGGCAACTGGCAAAAGAGCTTTCTAGTACATACTGAGCAGTCAATCACCAGGAGCCAAATAGCTGATGCAATGATTGCTCTTTATTTCCTGTTGCTGCTGCTACTTAAATTAGAACATGGAAGAATTATTCACAGAAGGGAAGAATAAAAGTCAATTTAAATATGGTAACTGGGGATATTCATTCAGATTAATTCCGCAAACTGCCAGATTAATTCAGACCATCCAAAGTGCTGTTGATTTAAATCCAGCCTGAAGGAACAAGGTTGATATCGATTCAGCCGTTCACAAGGAGCTGATCACGGTCAACACCTCTGTAGATGAATTGCCTGAATGCTCTTTTCTTCTTCTCTTCCACTTTGTCAGCCATTTCAACATCTCGCCAGCATTTGTTTTTCATGAAACGTTGGGGGTCGATTTTGACCTTTGTCCGCCTGACCGACAGAGCTCGCTTGTGGGCCGCCCATTCCAGCAGCAAAGAGGCTTCATTTTGAAGCATTGGCCTTATTTTTTCTTTTTTTCTTTCTTATTTAAACTTGGTAGGTGAGTTGTAGGGCGCCAAACAGGTGTCCCAACACAGCTCGCCTGACTGAAGCCTGAAAATCGGGCTGGAGCTGCGACCAGCGAGGCAAATTGTGTGGGGGGGGGAGGGGGGGGACATTGCGATCACGGAGGGTGGGGGTCCCGTGGCTGCAGCGGCCCAGATTATTGTTGTGGGCCTCGGAGGTGTGCTCCTGCTCCTCCAGGGCCCACAAAAGTAATTGAAGACTTATCTTCCATCACTGATGGAACTGATCAGAACCTGCACTACGCAGGCTCCAACCAGTTCTGACCTAAGATGGCTACGGGGATCCTATTTACATCATAAGATCCAGACTTCCATATTATAAGGGGCCTATTACCTGAAACAGGTGGGCACTTTGGACACCAGGCCGTAGACCCCTTTTGTGCCAGGCGAGGACACTCAAAATCAACCCTGTTGCATTATATTGATGACAGTACAGGTGGAAAGGGAGCCGAGGAAGTAACAGGCCCATCAGAATTTTTAGAAGAAAACATTTTTATTGAATGGAGTTAAGGCTTTAAAATTGACAAGGAAAGAAAATACATGCAGCAGATTCTGGAAGTCCTATTTTAATGAGTAAAATCCAGTCTGCTGCGTTTTGGCCCTATAATAAAATTGAGTTAGACGTGGATGCTCTCTGTGGTTGCTGTTTAAACTTTCAACATTTCAATATCATTTTAACATTTTTATCTGATTTGATTTGGATTGTCTGAATTTTCCTTTATTTGTTGCTTTGCCTCACCAAGGCAAGCTGTTACTGTTAAATTAAAACATTCAGTTGTATGAAGTGCAAACTACATTTCTACGAGAGTCTCACTGTTTCATTGTAGCTCTCCAATGAGTATAACAAAATTGCACAGTTGAAGTAACCCACAGCAATAAAGAGGCATTCACTTTCAGAAGATTCACATTTTTGGAAGATGTTTCTGGGGATATCTGCCACTGTGCAAGGACTCCCAGTTGTGCTTCGAATGTAGCACTGTGTGCTGAAAGAAAAAAGACTTACATTTATATAGTGCCTTTCATGCCTCAGAACATCCCAAAGTGCTTTACAGCCAATGAAGTACTTTTTGAAGTGTACTCACTATTGTAATGTAGGAAACACAGCAGCCAATTTGCACACAGCAAGCTCCCACAAACAGCAATGTGATAATGACCAAATAATCTGTTTCTTTTAGTGATGTTGATTGAGAGATAAATATTGGCCAGGACACCAGGGATAACTCCCCTGCTCTTCTTTGAAATAGTGTCATGGGATCTTTTACATCCACCTGAGAGAGCAGACAGGGCCTCAGTTTAACGTCTTATCCGAAAGATGACACCTCCGATAGTGAAGCACTCCCTCAGTACTGCACTGGAGTGTCAGCCTAGATTTTTGTGCTCAAGTCTCTGGAGTGGGACTTGAACCCACGACCTCTCTGACTCAGAAGGTGAGAGTACTAGGGCGACACGGTGGCATAGTGGTTAGCACTGTTGCCTCACAGCGCCAGGGACCCGGGTTCGAACCCGGCTTGGGTGACTGTCTGTGTGGCGTTTGCACATTCTCCCCGTGTCTGCGTGGGTTTCCTCCGGGGGCTCCGGTTTCCTCCCACAGTCCAAAGATGTGCGGGTTAGGTTGATTTGGCTATGATAAATTGACCCTTAGTGTTAGGGGGATTAAATACACGGGGATAGGGTGGGATATGTGTCGGTGCAGGCTCGATGGGCCGAAATGGCCTCTATCTGCACTGTGTGGATTCTGTGATACTACCCACTGAGCCACGGCTGACACGACTGGTGTGAACTAATGTCGTTCATGTACAGCAATAAAGGCAACTTAAATTTCCTTTCCAGTTCTGCCTTTTTAAATGTGTTGCTGAAAGAGTGCGTAGTGCTTTTTGGGAAATTCTCTGCTTTCCTACTTATTGGCTGAGGTTTCTGACTGACCCACGTCTGTAGTAAAGATAATGAAATGTATGCATTCTTGAAGCTGAACATCGTTCAACGAGAGCATTGTTATTTGTAATCTGCACACAGTCAGATTCCAACTATCTGAATGTGAATGAAAATTTACAAGCCTACAAAGGCCATTGAGATTAGGGGGGCGATTTTGCCAGCCCTGGGGAGGCGGGTTTGGAGGCGGGACTGCTGGGAAAATGGCAGAAACTGGGGGCAGGGTACCCATCCCGCCCCCAACCTGCCTCCGTGCCATCTTCCCAGGAGGCGGGTACCCGACCCGCGCCGGGTCCCATCTCCTCGAGGCGGGAAGGGGATTACAGCCATTTAACTGCCTGTTAACAGGTAGTTAACAGGCAGTTAAGAGGATTGTCCCCATTTTTCCAACACAAGTGCAGGGCTTCCCGACGTCGGGAAACCCCGCCAGGATCAGCGAGGCGAGCAGTGGGTCTGTGGGGGTGAGAGGGGTCGAAAAGTGCACTGTGGAGGTGAGTGATGGGTGCAAGTGTGGAGAGGTAAGTATGTGAGGTGAGTGAAAAGTGTTAGAAAAAGTTTACTTACCTTTGTTTCTTCCTACAGGCTTCAATCTTTGGGGATCCGGAGGCTCCTCATCTCCACGGCAGAGATGACAGAATGGCTGCTGCATTCTCTGATGCAACAGCCATCTGCTTTCTGCTCAGGAAATAGGTTTGGTGAGTCTTGAGTACAAGAACTCACCAAACAACAGAGAATGTCAGTTTTAGACAGCTTCTCAAAGCTGTCAAACGATGACTATTCATCTGTCAAAAATTTTTGACAGATGAAACGTCATACGTTGACGTTCTCTGTAACCGGCTTTCCCTTAATTGGCCTGCTAAGCCCGCTGGGCGGTCTTAACAAGGTCAATCAAGGGAAAATAGCGTGGGTTGGCCAGACGTGGGTTGGCCAGACATCGATGGAGGCGGGACTAAAACCCGACAAGCAGCAGTCCCGCCTCCATCACGTCCCCATTGGCAAAATTACCCCCTAGTAGTTCAGGTACATCTCTGCCACTATTTGGAAAGAAATGAAATCATAATCAAAAGGAATGGGGAGAAAAACGATTATAAAGGGAAAACTACAGAGAGAATTATATAAAGCATATAAAATGGGATTTGGTGACTTACAGAAATATCACTGAGTAATGCCAAGTGAGAACATTTGACTAATAAAACTATTTGACTTGTGTTGCTTTTTGTGCTAATCAGTTTTGTAAGCTCAACTCACAGATGGTTTATTTTTCCATAAATAACCAACTTGCTCATTTGTCTTTCTGGCAAACTCTCACACAAACACACATGCATGTACATGCACGGAAAGAAATAGAATGACCTGTGAAGTGCTTAAGTGGAGAACCAGAGATGGTTAAATGGCAAAAGTAACATTAACATAGGAGGGATAATGAAAGACATAAAAGATGTATAAGAGGCACAGAGACTGTGTGAATAGCTTAAAGAGGTTGGGGATAGGTGGGTAGAACGGGAAGCATGAAAAACAGGTAAAGCAGAGCAGATTTCAGCGACCCAGGAGATGGTAGAAGGTAAAAGCAGGTTGACATCAAGGGTCAGCATTTTCTGGTTTTGTTTCAGATTTCCAGCATCTACAGTATTTTGCTTTGTGTTCAAAAATATCGCTTGGTTGGCACACAAATCATTCGAAGGATAAAGAACAAAAAGCATTTACAGCAGTCCAGCAATTACAGGGCTGGCATCTTGAACAAACCCTGAGCGCAAGACAAATATGGTTCTAATTTGATGTTATTTGTTCAACTCTGGCTTGCTCACCATTGGTGTTTGCATTTAAGATGCTGTTATATTTTTCAGATGTTGATAGGCCTGCTGTATCTTTCCAGCATTGTTTCGTTTTAAAAAGATAAGTGAATGTGTAAATCCCCACCCAACTGCCTTCATTTCCAGGTGTGCTTTTATTTCACTGACCATAGGCACAGTGCAGTGGGCAGCCTACCTGGTTGGGTTTTGGTGAGAAGTTTCATTTTAGGGGCAGGGAAAAGGGGCTAACTCTGCTGTTGACATGATGCCGTTATCCTGTGCAAAGAAAACGATATGAGGAGTTTTCAACAGGTCTGAGAGCAGCAACAAAAACCAAGGGAAACTTTGGATGGCCAGCTTGTGCCCTTCTACATTCATTGGTGCTTACTGATGGCACTAGAGAAAAGGGGGAAATCCGAAACCTGAAGATAATCTTTCCCAATATTGTTCGAATGAAAATTGTGGTGGCATTACTCCCAGTTATCACCAGCATGAAAATAAATCCTAAGGCATTCAGTCACATGTAACATGATCATCTAAAATCTGAAAGTCTTCACTGTTCAGCTCTCTGAAGTGTTTGAAACTTGTCAATTAAAATAAAAGAAACAGCTGATCATATTAAAATCCCACAGTTGATACACAATAAATGTATGATAAAAAAGGTTAGCCGTGTAATTTTGCTACCACGATGCAGATGAGACAAATTATGGAGCACTTGCTCAAAGATTAATACTTTAAAAAAATACCTCAAACGCTGATCTGGTTACATCAACCATGTCAATCTTTACAGTCTTGAGGCTTGGCTGGTTAGGAAGCTACATAGAATTACATAGAATTTACAGCACAGAAACAGGCCATTCAGCCCAATTAGTCCGTGTCAGTGTTAATGCTCCACACGAGCCTCCTCCCACCTTACATCATCTCACCCTTCAACATATTATTCTATTCCTTTCTCCCTCATGTACTTATCTAGCTCCCCCTTAAAGGCATCGATGTTATTCGCCTCAACCAATCCATGTGGTAGCATCAGTCTCCAGGTGAAGAAGTTTCTCTTGAATTCCTTATTGGATTTATTAGTGACTATGTTATAATTATGACCTGTCAGCCTTCTCTTTTCTAGAGAAAAGAACCCCAACCTGACTTTTGGTACTGGTTTTCAGGTGGAGACCTAGTTTGAATGGTGTGGGTCCCAAATTCAGGATAGACAAGGGATCCTGGAGGGTCAGAAAAACAGGTAACCACTTTAAAAAGGTCTAAAAATTAGACTGAGATATATATTGGGGGAAAAAAGAAAAACATATCAGAATGAATAGAAAAAAGGAAAGAGGATGAGCAGAAGTAAAATGTAGAAAATACTTTTGCCTTGAATTCGAGTGGAGGTTCTCTTAATTTCTCGTTATGACCTCAGCGGAAGATCAGCAGAAACCCCAGAGACATGGCAGAAAAGGTTGTTTCTGTTGTTTCTCTAGTCTTCCAGGGAAGTTACGGCAGGTGTTTGAGAGAATCCCCGTGGAAATTCCACTCCCAAGTGTTTGTTTCAGTGATATGGAGTATGAGCTAAAGACCTAAAATAGGCCCGTCCTCAGTGCCTGAATTTCCTAGTGCTAAAAGTTTTTTAAGGGTAAAGATAGATATACCTTTTCATTTGACACTTCTTACACCTTTCTATCCCTGTCCCACCTCCAAAGTATTTAGGAACAGTTGATTTGTAAAATCCGAGAAGTCGTTTTACTACTTAACATGTGTGCATCATATTCAAACACCTATTACCAAGTGCTAAAAATAGTGAAGATTTCATTCTTTGAAACCTCATATTAAAATGCGATTATCCACTTTATTTATGTACTGTGCTGCAGATTTATTTATTCTCCACTCGAACAGTTGTGAATATGAGTAAAGATTTCACTGACATGGAGTTAGTTGGTTGCTTTTGGTCCGTTGGTCAGCAAAATTTGAATAAAGTATTTCTTTTGCACATCTGCGATTGATTGCAATATTTAAAATACAAAACTACTGTCAGCTTGCCTTGACCTGCAATGAAAAGCCACTGTCTGCTTTAGTTTTTCCCCAACTCATATTTAAGTGATCGGTCGCAGTAATACAGGAGGAAACTGAGTAACAGTGAAAGAAAGGGCAAAAAATGAAAATTATTCATAAGAGTTATGAACATAAATGCAAAGGCTGTATTATTTTGAAACAAGCAACACGTGAACTCTGATTTACCTCAGTGGCCCACACGTACCTTCTATTCTAGGTGACCTAGTGATTTCGCACACTAATGTAATGTATCATGGAATGTTGGAATGCAGCTCCACACATGATCCGGTAGTGAATGCCCAATCTCAGTCTGACTGCAAGAAACAGGCAGTAAATGGAGACAAGATGCTTTTCCCCATGGGAAGGGAGTGTACACCAGAGAGTGTCCTTTTCAGTACCCAACTACAGACCGGGCAGGCTGCCTGATCAGACTTGGTCAAGGAATGGTCTGTCATGCAGGAATCTAAAAGAGGGAAAAAAATGTAAAAAAAAGTAAAAGAATTTGAAAAATAATATCCATGTCATATCAAGTCAACAATGTATTACCCATTTTTTTTTACATATATTAATATTGTCTTTTAGTAAACCAACTATGTACCCTGTTTCAATAGGAATAAAGCTGAGCTTCTAAGTTGCCATAAAACTCAAATGGCTTGCTTCATTTGGCATTAGTCTGGAAACTCAATCATTAAAAATCCAAAACATATGATTATTCACAAAATTTACAACTGGAGGATAATTGAAGTGCTCATATTTAGACAATATGTAAAACTATGAGAAATGAATGAGCATCTTGCATAACGTATTGCATACATTTGTAACATTACTGACTCACATATGTTGACTGACCTGATAAGCAAAGGCTGCCAATTACAAGAAATTACAAGAAAGCACTCTTTTTACCCAGCTAAAGCATTTTTGCTGCATGTATCCCAGACACAGGTGAGAATGTTCAAAACCGGATATTGCTGAAAGAGTTGAAAGAATCGCACAGCATGTGTGCGACTTTACAAATAACACCATTTGTCACATCACACAAATTATTGGTACTTCGTTACCTTAAGGAAACAGTCTGCTGGAGGAATTTAAAACAACAGCTTAAGACTAGCTGAATATGCATTTCAATTATAATTATAGTAACAGTTTGACTTTGATTTTATTATATTATCCAAGTGAATATTAAAGCTAATGACATTTTTGTATCAAATAGAGGTTTACAAAATCCCGAGCATCCTGGGATCATTTTGGTGTTAATACTGCGATTGCTGTTGCAACTTCAATTCTATAAAGTTGTAAAGAAGCACTTTGGCCAATATTCTACTACTCAACTTCAACAAGACCGTTATCAACCTATGATATAAATATAATAAAAGGTTTACTCAACTGTGCTTTAAAGCTACATTGTCCTATAGTTATCAAAGAATCACTAGTTCCAACGTAAGGAAACTTC
The DNA here is from genome assembly GCA_030390025.1 of Squalus acanthias. Taxonomy (NCBI): domain Eukaryota; kingdom Metazoa; phylum Chordata; class Chondrichthyes; order Squaliformes; family Squalidae; genus Squalus; species Squalus acanthias. The sequence continues at coordinate 95,110,960 of CM059435.1, read as the reverse complement.
TTCACAATTTTTCTTTCTGGAACCAACAGTTACAAAGAGATTGGATTTTTCCGAAGAGATCAATTGTAAGAAGGTGCTGTTGAGTTGTTCACAACATCCAAACTCTGTTCTTCAACTCAGTCTGGCTGTCAACCAAAGAGCTGCCAGTGAATTTGGGCAGGAGGAGTTTTAAGAACAGGCACGGACTTCAGCACACCCAGCAAACTGGCTCAATAAGCTGTTCTTCCCAATGTATCCACTTCAACCTTCATAACAGGGGGGCTGCACAATAGAAAAGGAAAAATATAAAAAGTACTAAATGTGAGAACAATTAAAAGTAATAGAAATAATGGACACAGCACGACTCAGCAACAGGATGGGAAACTGGGGGAAAATGTGAAAATGAAAAGCTACTTTAATTCCTTAGACTTATGAACAACTAATGGAAATAATTGCCACTTGTTAAAAAAAAGTAAGTTGACAAATACTAATGACTATGGGGTGGACTTTTCACTTTGGGCGCAATCGGCAATCTGGGCACAAAGTGTGTTTGAAAATGCACTGGTTTTCCAAAGTGACGTTATGGTTCAAGTTTCTGCCCAAACTCATAATCACAAACATAAGGGGCCAAAAATTGATCCCGCTGCGCGAGAGTACGCACTGTGTACTCTCGCGTATTCTCTCTCCAATTGCCGGTTTTCTGCATGCCCTGCGCATGCGCTGAAAACCGGCACTTGGTCTTTGGAAAAGGGGGCGGTTCCTCGGTGCATCGCGTGCGCGCTACAGGCTGCGCGCACGCTGTGCACTTCGTGCTTTGGACGCGCAGGTAAGGACGGAAGATTTTAGAAATGGAAAAAGGAGGAGTAAGACCCACTTTTAACAAGGTAAGTAGTGAATTAAGTATTTTTTGAATTTTTTTTAACAGGTATATCTTTTTTAGAGACTTTAAAGACAGGTAAGTTTATTTTTATAACTTTTTAAAAGATTTTAAATTTTTTCAAAAATTTAATTTTTTATTTAAAATGGTTAATTTATTTAACTATACTTATTTTATTAATGTGATTTTTTTTTTTAAATTTAATTGAGGTTTAGCTGTTATTTTGGGGGGGTGTAAGATTCATAGCTTTCACAGCACGTATGTGAAACTTATGAATGGAAGATGGTGTGCTGCCATTGGCTCTAACTGAGTCACGTGATCCTACAGCTTGCACGAATTCACTACGCCGGTGGGATACGCAAGCACTGCCCAGCTGATGTCTGGAACATCAAGTTCGTGCGAGCTGGATCTGAAAAAGCCAACGCGGAGTGAGAGATCGCGGGGAAGCCTTACCCCCGCGGGAACAGAGCGAGATCAATTTCTGGGCCAAGATCTTCCATGAACCAGTGCAATTAGGTGGCCTAATAGAACATAATTGTTTCTTTTTTCACCTTGCATTAAAAAATATTCCTTGATGTATTTAAGAGCGGTAACCTGGTGTAGTTTTATCAATACAGCTGAAAATGGGTTTATCACAAAAAATAAGCATTTTTAATAAGATTGTCAAGTCCTCAACCTGTGAGTAATCTGATATAAGATGACTTTAAACTAAATTATACTGAACCATTTACTAGTTTCATTGGTGTGCACTAGTCAGTTTCTTTGCGGCTAAAAAAAACTAGCTTAATTTGAAGAGCCCCCTCGAATGGTCGCAAAGAGCGGAATCTCGCCATACTCATTATTTCAATCTGGGGGCATGGACAGTTTTGTGGGCGGGGCCAGCTTCTAGCACGAAGTTTCTTAAATCAGCTTTAAAAATCGCAGAAACTCGATTTACGCTTGACGTAATTTGTGCTTAAAATTCGACGATATTTTACGCCATTTTGGCCGATTTCAGGTGAATTGCACAAACTGGTGGAAACTCTAGGCCTATGTGTCTATCATTTAGCCTTGTCCTAAATATAAATTGGTGCACACACTTTGTGTCTGGCTTGTCCACCTGAATTCTTCCTTCCTTCAGATCATGCCAATTCTCACTGTTTTGTTGGATTCTAAAATGAAGCACTGCAGGACTCATCTGAATCCTCACTCAGTTAGTCCACCGCTATGCTGTCACCATTTTACCAGGCTGTCTGGGATTGTTTGAGTGCATGTTTGGAATTTTTGGCACGTCATTCTGTGGCTGTCTTGAATGATCCTATATTTCACACATTCATGAAAACTGACTTCACTTACTATGCATCTGATCATGAGATGATCACCCTTCGCTTTTATTTCATTATCCCGTGGGATGTTTTTTCCATCAAAATATTTGACCTCCATTAGTTTTTAGCTTTGTTTTTTTTTGCATTGATACTTTATATTTACTACCTTTATGTCGCACCATTTTATTTGCTTGATTCCATGTTGCTCTGCAATTTATTTGTGTTCACTGGCCTCATTTTATGTCTTTTCTTTGTTCCTTAGCTTTATCTAACAACAGCAGCATGAAGGATTCCAGACAGTAGAGTGAAGCAGACAGCCCCGCTCCTAAGCTATCTGTGCACTTTCACATACTGGGCTCAGTAAAAATATGACGCAGGCATCCCTAATTCTCCCAGCACTTGACAATCGCCTCAAGAACTTATCCATGCGTGGTTGAATTTGTTTGCCAACTAAACTTTCATGGGCTGAATTTGATGTAACCCTACGACGAATCCATGAACTGTAGTGTTTACTCAGAGTGGTACTCATACCCCTGCTCTGCAGAAATCTGGTATTTTCTTTCCAGGTATAATGGTGTCCACATTCATCTCTTATATCACTACGATTGGTAATTCTGTCAGATTTTTTTTAAGGGTTTCTACAGGGTTTACAATTTGGGATAAAGCATTTTAGTTCACTCACAGATACACAGAGGAAGCTAATTGGATAAAAGCAAAATACTGCGGATGCTGGAAGTCTGGAATATAAACAGGAAATGCTGGAAACGCTCAACAGGTCAGGCAGAATCTGTGGAGGGAAAAAAACCAGAGTTACCGTTTCAGGTCAATGACCTTTCATCGGAACTGGAAGATGTTAGAGATGAACAGAAGATATCTCAACAGTTAGGTACACCTGGGGAGCACTGACTGATGGTGATTTTTGGCAGGTGGTTACAAGCAAGGAGCAGATAGAATTGAAACTGGATGCAAGTAGCACCCTCCTGAAGTCTTGGTCTGTCTGTAAAGGGGGCCAACACTATGGTAGTTTTCCAATTCTAGACTGTAATTGATAGATGTCCTACAAGAGTTGTGCAATAGGATGAAGGGAGGAGGGAAAGGGCATAGACTGAGTTGCACCACTTATCACTGTCAGATTAGTACATGTACTTGGAAACTACAAGTACTGACAGGGATTGGTTGCTAAGACTCAGTAGGTAAATAGACTAACAGGTAAAACAACTGATCGGGAGGTGGACTTTCCTTCTGATCATCACATTGGTGATAAGTCCCGTTGAAAATTGGTCTCAAATGGCTGTATTTGAAATCTGACTTACAATGGGACTGGACTGGGGATCAGAGACATTTTTCAATACTGAAAACTGAGTTTGGCAGTTTCCACATTGCTGGTGATAGGTGAGAAAATAACTACTATGGCACCCAAAATCTGCTCGGCAAACATTTATATGCCTAATATTGTAGTTACTAGTAATAGTAGAAAATGCCAAAAACAAGTAGAACTCAGACTTCTGACCTTAATTCTCTCTTGTTCCTCAGGCATATTTCTTATTCCCTTGCTTTCCTCCTTTGTTTTCTGCTAAATTTGCTCCCTTCACCACTGCTGTGATATTTTCTGCTTGTAAGTAAGCAGGAAAAAATAAGCAAAGATCGAAAGCTGCCTGGACCCTCGACAGACTTTTACGTATTCACAGAACCATCCTGCAGCAAAGGCATGCTAAAACTAGACCTCTCAGCATCTCTTGGGTACTTTCATCTCAGGATGAATAGTGGGGAACAGGCTGTGCAGTGGAAAGTCCCAAAGTTTCTAAAAACGGTCAGGTAACAATACAGGATTGTGTAATAAATGAGCCAAGTGGCTGGTAGGACAGCTTAAAACCAGCAGAGGGTGGTTTAACTATTTCTAGTAATTTCTATTCTGCTTGTTTATATCAAGACATTTCACAAAATGAAAGTTAGAGCCACATTATAGAAGCCACATTTTATTCAAGTTGAACTGATGCATTTTATAAAGTAAAACCTAAATGAATTGTATACTTACCCTTACTTTATATATTTGGTAATTTCTTTAAACTATGCTCTTCCCAGTAAGTACATACATCTTATTTTACATATGCATATAAGCTGCTGAACACCTAGTGTAATACAATTCTGCTGTTGTTTACAATGATTTGGTTACAGTAGTTTTCTCATCTTAGCAAACATAGCCATGTTTTGGTCAACAGATGGCAGCAGTAGATGCTCCCCGTCACCCTCTCCTCCTACCCACAGACAGTTGATACCCGCTGCTAAAACTCAAAGGGGGAAAAATTCAGTACTTGCATTGGAGGCAGTTCAGAGATGATTCACTAGGTTAATTGCAGTGATGAGGGGGTTGACGTATGAGGAAAGATTGAGCAGGCTGGGGCTATACTCATTGGAATTTAGAAGAATGAGAGGTGATCTTATTGAAACATATAAGATACTGAGGGGGCTCGACAAGGTAGATGCAGAGAGGATTTTTCCCCTTGTGGGGAAATCTAGAACTCGGGGGCACAGTTTCAGAATAAAGGGTCGCCCTTTTAGAACTGAAATGAGGAGGAATTTCTTCTCAGAGGGTCGTAAATTTGTGGAATTCTCTGCCCCGGAGAGCTATGGAGGCTGGGTCATTAAATACATTTAAGATGAAGATAGACAGATTTTTGCAAGTTAAGGGAGTGAAGGGTTATGGGGAGCAGGCAGGGAAGTGGCTTTGAGCCCAGGATCAGCCATGATCTTAGTGAATGGCGGAGCAGGCTCGAGGGGCCAAGTGGCCTATTCCTGCTCCTATTTCTTATGTTCTTAGCGCTTCCCATTAACGCCAGCAGATGGCACTAACGGGGCGCTAGAGCATTATCGCTAGGACGAGGCGAAATCAACGGCGCATGCCAAATCCCGCCCCCCCCCCCCCCCCGCAGCATCGCCGCCAACAGTTATCACCGGGAGCCTCAACACCAGGTGAATCGTGATGTCAGTGAGTGCGCAATGCTCACTGACCGCCCGATCTGCGAAATTGATTGTCGCCACCTACCTTAGCGCCTGGAGTAAACAGCGACAGGGAGGCACCAGGAAGCTGGCTCCAGGGACGTTATTTAAAGGGATCATCAGTAATGACTCGTAGCTGTAGGTTAGTGGAGTTTCAGTGCTTTCTTATCAGTTTCACATAGTCCAACAGTCTCATTCCATAATTTCAAGGTTATTTAGTATCAGGAATGTTGTACCAACTAAAAAGTAGCTACATTTATTCTTAAAAACATCAAACTGCTACACTTGGTTACATTAATGGGGGCTGTACTGGCAGTCGACCTCGCCCTCCAGGATCTACAGCGGAGGGAGCAGAGGCAGCGAGAAAGTCTGGAACATGTGGCCAGAGGGAGGAGAGCCATCAGGGCTCTCAACAGGAGGCCTCAACCTCTGAGGGTCTTCCGAGAGCACGACTCCTACCTCCAATTAAGTGAGGAGCAGTGTATTAGAAGGCTCTGCTTCACCAAGGAGGTGATCACAGAACTCTGCCACATCTTGCAACAGACCTCCAGCCTCAGATCAGGGCGACCACGGCTCTCTCAGTGGCAGTCAAGGTCACCGTCTCTCAATTTCTTCGCCGGCAGATCCTTCTAGTCTGCAACATGAGACATAGCTAACATCTCGCAGTTCGCCATCCATCGCTGCATCCGGGAGGTCACAGAGGCTCTCTACAGTAGGAGCAGGGACTACATTTCCTTCCCCATCACCAGAGAGAAGCAGGACGAGCGTGCATGTGGCTTTGCCAGGATAGCAGGATTCCCCATGGTGCAGGGCGCCATTGACTGCACCCACATGGCTTTGCGGGCACCGTATAACAATCCTGAGATCTTCCGTAACCGCAAAGGCTACCACTCACTTAATATGCAGTTGGTGTGCGACCAGAGACAGCTAATCCTCAATGTCAATACCCGCTATCCTGGCAACAGCCACGATACCTTCATCCTGCGCCAGACCGGTGTGCCAGCACTCTTACAGCCACCACATCAAGCTCACGGCTGGCTGCTCGGAGACAAGGGCTATACACTCTCCACCTGGCTCATGACTCCCCGCCGCAACCCCAACACTCCTGCCCAGTACTCATAATGAGAGCTATGCTACCACCAGGAACATCATTGAGCAGACCATCGGCTTGCTGAAGCAACGGTTCCGCTGCCTTGACCGCTCGGGAGGAGCCCTCCAGTACTCAGCTGAGGGGGTGTCACATTTCGTGGTGGTCTGCTCCATGCTCCTCAATTGGCCATCATGAGGGCCCAGCCCTTGCCACCAGGGATTGCGGGACCACCTCAGGAGGAGGAAGAGGGAGAGGAAGAGGAGGAGGAAGAGAAAGATGAGGAGGACGTTGAGGAGGACGAGGAGGAACAGGAGCGAGGGAGGAGGCAGCCACTCAATCAGCCTTAAGGAAGGGCGGACCATGACCGCCTCATCAGTCTGCGGTTCAAATGAATAAAACCCCAGATCCCCGTTGCTCACCACATCCCCATCATTCCATCCCTGTCGCAGGCCATATCACAGCACAAAGCTGAAATGAGACACACCACAAAAGAATCCAAACTAAATTAATAAATTTATCAAAAATCAGTGAACACATGTTTATAACAACAATATTAACTATTCACCCTTGTGCAATCCCTTAGTGCCTGTCGTTACTGTGCCTTTGCCTACTCTGGTGCTCCTACGAAGTGTTGGCCCAATGGCTGCAGCAAGGCTTGTGAAAGGCTGCTGAGTGTCTGTGCGGGAGACTTCAGATGGCCTTGCAGGACGTGATCGACCAGCTCTGGGCCTGGAAGGCCCGGCTGTAGACTGCACCACCTCAGCATGGGCGGCAGCAGTCTGGGATGGCTGGATGTTGGGCAGTGACAAGGGCAATGGCGGAGTGGTAGTGGTGGGAGCAGGAATGCTGTCATCCTGAGAGAGGACAGCAGGTTCCTGCTCCACTGACCCACTGCCACTCCCCCAGGGCAGCACTTCAGCATCCCTAGCAATCTGTTGGAGCACAGATTGCTGGCCTGCTGCGACACCGTGAAAGCCCCGGTCGACGGTGGTAGACCCAGCCATGATGGCAGCAGTCAGAGTTTGTATGGCATCAAGCTGAGACTGCATGAGAGCAGTCTGAGATTGGATGCCACCAAGCATAGACTGCATCACAGCACTAAGATGTTGCGTTGCTTCCGTCTGTGCTGCAGTGGAAGCTGCCAGATCACCGATCACACACGGCATCAGGTCTGGGTCGCCACGGTCTCTCTGGGAGTCTACCATCCTTTGCAGACTGGAAATGATGGGCTCCATGGTGTGCGCAGAGCCTTGTGCAATGTTTCAGGCGGACTCCTCCATGCGCCTTACCATTGCCGAGAGGCTGTCGAGCACCCTTGCCATTGCACCTATCATCTCAGTGTGCATGCCCATTACCCTTCTTCTAAAAGCCTCCCCATCGAGGTCCTCATCTAAGTCCTGTGCAGCAGAACTTGCACGCGAACTCACCCTCCGGGGAACTGGCCCCCGAGCTACCCTTTCCCCCTGGCCTTACTGCAGCCCACTCGTCCCCGGTGCCTCACCCTGTGCAGATCCCGCTACTATACTAGCCTCTATAGAACGCACAGTGCCAGTATCTGAGCTGGTGCCTACGGGTGAGACATGCAGTGACGCAATGTGTTCTTCCTCCTCCTCTTCTCCCCCCTCGCTCTCTATGGTGCCCTCAGGAACAGGCTGCTCAGGTGCTTGCTGATTATCTGAAAGCATAAAGGCACAAGAGTCGGATTAAGGTGAGGGGAGGGGGCAGGAAGGGAGAAATGCATGCATACAGTATGATCAGCTGGAAAATGCAATATGCTTGTGGGGTGAGGGGGAAGTGGGATGTTAGAAGAAGGAGTAGGGATGAAAATACTGTTGTTGTCCCCAACGGGGTTAATGTCGCCAGTGGTCACGGTGCCCACCACCTGGCGCTCAATAATCTCCAGCACTCTATTTTGCAGCGCAGACAGTGGTTGGGTGTCGGCTTGTCCCCCGCCTGTGTGCTCCTGCTCCCTCCTGTTGTGAGCCACCTTGGCCTGCAAGAGAAAGGAAAGTGTGTGAGTGTGGAGCAACGTGTTGGGTGGTGTGCCTTCCATAGTTGAATAACTGTCATTGTGTGTAAGCTGTGAGATGTGGGTGTGAGTGTTGGCAGGTAGAGATTGTTGGTGGGTAGGTGCTGGGGGTGTGGTGCTTTGGGCAGTGTGTGAAGACTGTGGTTCAGATGGTGGTATCATTTGTTGAAGCATTGACTCACCCTGACCACCTGAGCGAGGTCGCTAAATTTCTTCCTGCACTGTGTGTGTCCTGGGGACCACAGTGCTGCACAAGACGTGCTGCGCTACCTCCCTCCACATGGTGCGGATAACTTGCGGTGAGGGCCTCCTCCCACTTGCCGGGTAGAGCACCGTCCTCTGTCTCTCCACAGCGATCACCAACGCCTCCAATGCTTGATTGCAGAATCTGCGGGCTCTCTCCCTGGGGTGTGGATCTGCCTTGAGTACAGCTGCTTCAGTCCTTCAGCTCCTTCTCCTTGACCTGCTGCTGCTTGCTGAGGCAGCTGCACAGCCAGCAATGCTGAGAATGAGGTTCTGCAGCATCACTGAACCTCCCCTTTAAGTACTGAAAAAAGCCTGTGGCAATCATGACTTGCGATTAGGCTGCACCTGATATTGGTCCACCCTTTGAGTGTAACGCCAATGAGCTTGGGCTTAAAGACTTGAATTAGGACTCCAAAAATGTTTTGAGCAGTAAGCACGAATTTTGCGTGCCATCTAAAGCATTAGTGCCTGGTGCTAATTCTCCAACTTTTCTAATGATATCGCCCATTCCTGGGCTTTCATGAATTCCAAGCCCAAAAGGTAAATAACTGCCACTTTGATGAAGTAGTGGAGCATGCCTTGGACATGTGGACCGTACTCCAGCAGGGATGAGGGAGAAAATTGATGAAGAAATTAAGAAAATAGTATAGATGAGAGCACGTGTTCTAGATTGGAATTTGGAAACTGTTTAATGAGTGAACAATTGGAGAGCTCATGAGTACCAAATTTCGCAGTACTTTTTAGTTTGTGATTCATTAATATTTTGCATATCTTACCCGAGAAACATAATAATACGCTATATCTGCCTGCTTTAATAACATTTGGTGCTGTTTATATTTTGCATGTAGAAAAGTCTTTACTTGGCACATTGGGTAAAAGGCTGTTGGGCAAAACATAATAGCCCAGAATGTGCTGGTAAAATAGCGGCGAATTTAATGCACATGCCGTTATTAATGTATAAATCGTCCAACAATTTGTGGCGAGGAAGAGATACCTCGCGAGTTGCGAATCGCCACAAATTGCTGGACAATTTGCGCTGCTCCGCCATTAGCCTCATGAAAATGAACTCTCGGCATCAACATCCCCGTGAGTTTCAAGAAATTGCTGCATTTGCACTGTTAAAACGAATTAAACTCGCCACAGAAAGTTAGGGCTGATACTTAACAGCGTAACTACCCTTTTAATGATGAGATTTATGTTCCTGCAACCTCTCCGGCCCAGAAAGGTAACAATTGAAACTGTGGATTCTCATTCCTGCAGGTAGTAAATTGTTTTTAAATGTTTTTAAACTTTTAATTTTTTATTTTATTTCTTACTTTTCCTTTCTGTCTCTTTTTTCTCTCTCTTAATCTAATCTTTCTTTCCCTCTCTTTGGCCGCGAATTTAATTGAGGAGGCAGGATGGGGGCGGGACAGCTGGTTTCCGAGTTCCGGTCCCGCTCCCAGCTGCATCCGCTCTGCAGACGTGATTTTCCCTTGATTGGCCTTGTCCCAGCCAATTAACAGGAAGCGGGTCTGATGACGTCATTTAAAGACACGTCATCAGCCGGTTTCCTTAAAGGGACCACGTCCACATGGAGTTTGACAGTTGTTCTGTCAGTGTTTGACAGCATTGAGGTGCTGCAAACACTGACAATCACTGCACAAAGGTGAACGCTTCCACCCAGGCTCTCCAATGACCCCCTCCATATGCTTATGGAGGAAGTCACAGCTCACAGGGAGGTTCTCGTCCCTTCCAAGGGTGGAAGAGACCTCCCCAGGACACCAACTTACCTTGCACCTTCACCCAACCCTCTCTATCTACTTTATCACTTTCCTATCTCACTAGCCACCACTCACACTCACCCTAATTGTACTGCAAGCATACCAACTAACAGCACACAAGGGTGGGCACTTGAGAGGTTTAGCCAATGTCCATGTGAAGTTTCTGGTAATGTGTTGTCATACAGTGAAATCTCTTTCAAAAAGTGCCCTTTATTGGATAGATCTGAGCGAACCTTGAGAAGTGTCTTACTGAGTTCCAGTGATTGTTCAGTCATAACTCCCTCCCCCCCGCCCCCCGCTATAGTGATGAGTGTGCATGGAATGGTTTGGACATTAAAGGGATGCTTCATGGTGCTGGTGTGGGATGGTGTCAACCTGGTGCATCATGTGGCAGCCAGGGTTTACAGCGTCAAGTGAAGAAAATCTGGCCATGGTGATGCCATCGCTGGCCTCCCAGTCAGCAATTTTGTCAGGGGCTGATGCCCTGTGTCCTGTGCAGCATCAGGTGATGGCGGAGAAGGTTGGTGACGAGGTTGGTGATGTTGGTGTTGGGGATGATTGTGGAAGGATTCGGAGGACCAAGGTCTGATTGTTTCATTGGCTCCGATGTTGCTGGAATAGATGGCAGCTGCAGGTGAGATGACAGAAGCGATCTGTCACTGGTGAGAGAGGTTCTCCCAATGAGGTGGCACTGGACATACAGTTGGATCTAAAACCTTGTAAGCTAAAGAAATCTGTATATGTATTAAAAATGCAGTAACCAACATTTTCCGTGCTCTGAAACTCACCATCTGCAACACGGCATCGTTGACACCACTTCTGCAGCTGTCAGCTTTTCACAAACATCAGAGCAGACTCAAAACACGGCAGTTTGAGCTGGCGTGTTCTCCGAACAGCAGGTAACCCGTGGGGGAGAAGGTAAAATTACAAGTAAGCCTCAAAATACTCTTAAATTGGCTCTTAACGAGCCATTTAAGTAGCTGAATTGTATCTCCTGCCTCTTGGTGTCGGGTCAGTTCTGCACTGACAGACGTGACACCTGGGAGACTCGCGTGGAGGCGGGTTGACAGCAGGTTTTCCTACCCGTTGTCAATCTTTGCTATTTTGACAGCGGACCCGCCTCCAAACCCGCCCCCTCAGCGCTATTAAATTCGCGGCCTTTATTTCTCTTTCGGTACCTAATTTGACTCTAATTCATCCTATTTCCTTCTCCGTCATTCGTTCTGTTTCTTTCTCTATCCTTAAATCTCATTGATTAAGGAGATAGACTGTTGGTCCTGTCATTCACCAAGGTCCCGGATGCCCTGTTGACCGTGCACTTCCAGCAACTTATGGCACAAAGAATTTGAGCTGAAGGGTGAGGAAAGAAATCCAACAAACAGGCACGCCACAAGATGCCCCACTCCAGCAAATTCTGGGCCAATGTTCCATAGCAGGGTATAGTTAGGTTTGTTGGATGCTATGTTTGTTTATCAGGGGAATGTTGTGTGGCATGGAGTAGAAGCAACATTACCTTATGTGGCAGAGCGTATAAAAGCTGGCTTCGGCTTGTGCAATTTAGTGGTTGAAAATAAAAGCAGTTTGCAAAGTTATTTAACATTCTGGATTTTTTAAGTATTCTTAATCGTGTTATTACAGCATTCATGTGATTTTTGCCGGTCTTGTGAGATTTAATTCAATATGCCTCCTACCACTGGGCATGGAGCACAGTGTTTTCTCCTCTCTGGCACCCCACTTAAAATATTAGAACAACTTAAATAAATGGGACTTAAATGCATTTTTAAGAAAACCACAGCACCAATAAATAACAATCAATAACTTTGCAAATAATTTCCCTACTTTTTGTAAGAATGCATTTCTTCCTATGGCCTCAATTTTCAGTTAGATATTCACATTCTCTGCCCACCTAATTTTCATCTAGGTTTAATTTCTAAAACTTAAATACAAAAAATTTGGGAAATAACAAAAAAAACTATAACTGCACTATAACGTGTACAGCTTACATTTGCATAGTTTTATTTTTTAAAGTCACAAAATATCATTTACATTATAAGTTAGAGAGAGTAAACATCAAACAAAAGCTTAGCAATTCCTGCTCATTAAGCTGCTATTTTTACTAGTGAATTCATTGCAAAGCCCCAGAGAACATACATAAAGAAAATGTAATTATAACACATAGGAATGAATGCAGATGAGCTTGCAGCTTTACTAAGTCTCTTGCAGGATTATTTTACCTCTGGGTTGTGGGCAGCAGTATATTACTGGGCTTATTGCATTGATATAATACACCCATATTTTATAAGTGTGAGCAAAATGGTGACACTATCACTAAGAAATAATTTATTATTCCTTCATCAATATTATCTGCCTATACTAGATTGTATTAATCCTAGTGCTTAAAGCATTTAGTTTGTCTTTATCCTTGATAAGGGCAGATTTCGTTTCTCTGTAATGTCTGTCTATATTGAGGTACTAATTTAGTGAATGCAGTTCTAGGTTCGTATTGGCAGGCAATACTGCAGCTTGACTCTTTTTAGCTGCTGTGGAGAGACTGATGTGACCTCTAACCGAGCCCCCGCTTCTCTTCCCAGAGCGGAATTGGCATGTTAGTAGTTTTTGTTACTGCCTAAAAAAGAGCTTAAATTCAGAATCTATGACATCAGTCAGGAAATGGTCTCATATTAGGGAAGCCTTTCAATGCCACTTACTGTTTTGTAGGCCAGACTTCATAGCAGGATTTTCCTGCTCAGTGGAGCACCATCGGATGATGTGATTGGCCCTGCCATGTGGTGCAATTTTTTATTGATTGGAGAGCAGGGAGAAAAGAGAGATACGAATTTGTGAAGATGATTGGCATGGATTGGAATACAATATAAAACTGGAGCCTTTAGAAATCAGTAAAAATTCAACTCTGCACTGACAATTCTTTCAATGGGTAGCTTTAGATGGTTGGCAGTAGAATACAGGGAATTCTGCCCTGTGTATGTAACCCCCTTTTTGTTACTAATCTTAAGTGGAGTATACTCTGCATAAAATTAAACAAGGCAATTTGAACCAAATAAACACTTGTGTTTCATATAGTGCACATTTGCAATAACTGCCAGAAATATTGGCCCAAAAATTAGTGCCACTACGCGAGAGTACGCACTGTGTACTCTCGCGTATTCTGTCTCCAATTGCCGGTTTTCTGCATGCACTGCGCATGCGCTGAAAACCGGCACTTGGTGAATTCAAAAGGGGGCGGTTCCTAGGTGAACCGCGTGCGCGCTACAGGCTGCGCGCACGCAGTGCACTTAGTGCTTTGGACGCGCAGGTAAGCATGGAAGATTTTTGACATAAAGAAAGGAGGTGTAAGACCCTCTTTTAACAAGGTAAGTACTTAATTAAGTATTATTTTGAATTTTTTTTAACAGGTATATCTTTTTTAGAGACTTTAAAGACAGGTAAGTTTATTTTTATAACTTTTTAAAAGATTTTAAATTTTTTCAAAAATTTAATTTTTTGTTTAAAATGGTTAATTTATTTAACTATACTTATTTTATTAATGTGATGGTTTTTAAAAAAAAATTATTTGAGGTTTAGCTGTTCTTTTGGCGGGGTATAGTATTCATAGCTTTCACAGCCGTGCTGTGAAAGCTATGAATGAAAGATGGTGTGCTGCCATTGGCTCTAACTGAGTCACGTGATCCCACAGCTCGCTACGCCTGTGGGATACGAAAGCCCTGCACAGCTGCTGTCCAGAACATCAAGTTCGTGTGAGCTCGGACTGAAAAAGCCAGCGCGCAGTGAGAGATCGCGGGGAGGCCTTACCCTCGCACGAAGGCTCACTCACTAATTTTTGGGCCAATACTTTGTCTGGAAAGTTACATATTGCTATTTTCCAGCTCCCTTTTGATTCGCCTAAAAAGTTCAACTACAAATGCTGAAATATGGACAGATTTCTACCCCTGTAATTACCAGTTCTTTTGCTGAGTCTCTTCCGTTTTCCTGCAATCTCCACTGATGCGTAGTCTTTCTCTTTCTGTCCCTTGCGGTCTCTGTCAGTCATGACCTCTATCCTGTTCTCTCCACCTGCAGCTTCTATTAGCTCCTGGAGTTGAGAGTTTGTCAGTTTTGCCTGATCGGCCTCTTCTACCTCCTCTTTTGCTCACACAAGTTTCATTAAAAAAGGGAAAAATTAAAAACCAGTGAAGTACAAAAATAATTGCGAGATAAACAGATTGAGACTCTCAGGTTAAGGGGAGATTTAATAGAGTTGTTCAAAATCATGAAGGGTTTTGATAGAGTAAATAAGGAGAAACTGCTTCCAGTGGCAGAAGGGTCGGTAACCAGAGGACACAGATTTAAGGTAATTGGCAAAAGAACCAGAGGAGATATGACAAGAAATTATGTTATGTAGCGAGTTGTTATGATCTGGAATGAACTGACTGAAGGAGGGTTGGAAGCAGATTCAATAATAACTTTCAAAAGGGAATTGGATAAATACTTGAAGGGGAAATATTTGCAGGGCTATGGGGAAAGTCAGGGGAGTGGGACTATTTGGATAGCTCTTTCAAAGAGCCTGCACAGGCACGATGAGCCTCCTTCTGTGCTGTATCATCTATGAGTCTATGATTCTGTGAAGGAAGAATAGAAAACATGAAAGAACAGAAAACCAAATTAATCAGAGTAGAAAATAAAGGAAAAAAATAACAGAAAGCAAGATTATATCACTGTAATAAAGTGAACAAATCAAGGAAATAATAAAGGGTGGAACTCTTAAGACAAACCTTATTTTATATGTTTTTCACTGACACTAAACTGCAGGGCAGCACATATAGTTTAATCTGGTTTTGCATCAGTTCAATTATAAGGGTGTCCCTGATTTTATTGTTTTAGAACAAGTACTTGGAAATTATCCTTTGGACAATGTGATATAATACTCAGTTTTGGCAGTCAGCAATGCCTTAACTGTTATTTTGTACATTTTGGAAGGGGAGGTCATGACTCATTTTTCCAGCTATTGCTTATAGGACACCGTATTACACCAACCAAGCCATATACTGTATTTTTTAGATGAAATGTAAAGTTGAAATGAAAAGATATATACATTCTTCTCAATTTCCTGAATCCCCAGCCTTGTAAAATCGCACACTAAAAATAAAAGTAGCAGTTTTGTTCCAGTTGCCTGAGATAAAAGTTCAAAAGTGTAGGTCATCTGAGTCATTTTTATCTTTGCAAAGTATCTCAGCAGCCGTGGAAACCATGGACCTGTTTTGCTCATAACATCAGGCAAGAGGAAATGTTACTCACCCTGATCAGGCGGGGATTACAAAAACAAGGTCATCAGTTCAATGTTATCACCAGGTGTTTTCGCATGTTGACACCAATTGCACTTCAGTCAAATATGCTTTGTGTGGTACTCTAAATTCACATCTCAAATTTCTCCTTCCATTACCACTCCACCATCAGTACTTCACTCTAACATTATACAGCTCATATGGTATGTTGCCTCCCAGAGACTAGTGCGAAGAATATCAAGGAATGTGTGAACAGACGTTTGAAAGGGTTGGGTGAGCAGCCTGACCTACATGGGAACCAATGGTGTTGGTAGGACCGAAGAACTGATCTTGTGCAGGGAAAATGAAGAGCTAGCAAGAAAACTACAAAGATTTCAAAACTAGTATCTTCTGGAATACTATAGCAAAATACTGCGGATGTTGGAAATCCGAAATAACAACAGAAAATGCTGGAAAAACTCAGCAGGCCAGGCAGCATCCATGGAGAGAGAAACAGAGTTAACGGGCCAGAAATTCGGCTCTTGTCGGGTGAGTACGCGCTGTGTACTCACCCGTAAGGCCACCTGAAGTGCCGGTTTCCTGCATGCACTGCGCATGCGCGGGAAACCGGAACTTCCGTTCCCCTGAAGGGAGGGGTTCAGAAGTCGAACGCGTGCGTGGGAGAGGCTGCACGCACGCAGCGAACTTCAGGTTTTTTTTCAGGTTTCTCCGGGAGGGTAAGTATGAAGAAGCTGCGCTTTTAAAAAGGAGGCGCAAGGCCTGTTTTTAACAAGGTAAGTGGTTAATTAATTACAATTAAAAAAAATTTTCAACAGGATTATCTTTTTTAGATACTTTAAAGAAAGGTAAGTTTATTTTTTAGCACCGTTAAAAAGTATAATTAATTTTTTCAAAAATTTAAATTTTTGTTTAAAGTAGTTAATTTGTTTAACTTATAGTTATTTTAAAAATGTGATGTTTTAAAAAAAATTTATTTGAAGGTTAAGTGTGGTTTTGGGGCCGATCTCTATTCATAGATTTGACAGGTCTTCCTGTCAAATCTATGAATGAAAATGCTCTGCTAGGATTGGCTCTCCATGGCCCACGTGATCCCAGGGGACGCTTCGAACTAACTGCACCCCTGGGATACGCAAGCACTGCGTGCCAGCAGCTGCAGGAGGCCCAGGACCCGAAGTCCTCGTGGGCCCAAAGCACAACTGCAGGCGCGGTAGGCAAGTACGCGCGCGATGCTTGCACCCGCAGGAAGCCGGAAAGCCGAATTTCTGGCCCGTAACGTTTCAGGTCGAAGACCTTTCGTCAGAACTTCTGGAATACTACCTGTTTCACATGCTAAGACAGACAGACAAGGAGGATTAGGCAGCTAAATGTTTGTTTGGAAGAGTGATGTAGGAGGGAGAATTTCAGGTTTTTGGGGAATTGGTACGAGTTTTGGAAAAAAAGGTGGTTAAAGAGGAGAGATGGACTCCACCTGAATTGAACTGGTGTCAATGTTCTGGTACCAATAATAGAGTTATGGGTGTGAGTTTAAACAGGTAAATTCAGAGAGGGGGTATGAAAAGTCATAATCTAGGACAGATAGGAGAGAGGTTAAGAAAGGTAGGCAAGGTTAGAATAAAGAAAAAAAAACAGAAGTGAAAATGGTACTGAGCACCCCAGGGCTTCAATGATTAGAAATTAAATTTGGAAACTTGAGGCACTAATTAGAATGGAGCAAAATGATATAGCCTTGATGGAAACTTTGGCCGCGATTTCCCCTACCTCGGCGGGTCCGTGGTGGGCGATGTCGGTGGCGGGTCCCGACCCCGCTACTGGCTCCAGCCCGCTGTGTAGAATGATTTTACGTTGATTGGGTTTGTTAAGCCCGCCCAGCACGTTTGCTGGCCAATTAAAGGAAGCGGGTCTAATGGCATAATTTAATGACGAGTCATCAGCCTGTTTCCTTACAGGGACCATGCGCAAATTGATTTTGACAGTTGTGCTGTCAGTGTTCTGTAGCATTGAGGTGCTGCAAACACTGACAAGCTCTGCACAAAGGTGCACAGCTGCACCCAGGCTCTCCCATGACTCCCTCCATATGCTTATGGAAAGAGTCACAGCACACAGGGAGGTTCTCTTCCCTTCCAATGGGCGGAAGAGACCTCCCCAGGACACCAACGCAGCCTGGTTGCACATTGTACAGGAGGGCACAAGCAGGGATGTCATCAGGAGGACCAGGCTGCAGTGGCGCAAACCTTTCAATGATCTCAATAGATCACGAAACGTTAGTACAAAGCCACACTCAACCTCATCCTGCTGTGTCACTCATCACATCCCCATCACTCTGCCTTCCCTACCCTACTCCTGCACATCCTTACTCACACCAACATACCTTGCACCTCCACCCATCCCTCTCTATCTACATTATCACTTCCCCATCTCACTAGCCACCCTTCACACTCACCCTCATCCTAGTGCAATCATACCAACTAACAACACACAATGATAGGCACTTGTGTGTTTTAGAATATGTTCATGTGAAGTTTCAGTTAATGTGCTGTCAAACATTGAAACCTTTATTTTCAACTCTTTGTGTTCTTGGACAGATCTGTGTGCACCTTTGGAAGTGGCTTGGTGAGTTGCAGTGAATGGTGAGACATAACGGTACCCCCACCCACCCCCGCAATGGTGACGAGTGTGAAAGGAATGGCTTGGGCATTGTAGGGATGCTTTATGTTGTTGGCGTGGGGTGGTGCCAACCTGGCACATCACGTGGCAGCCAGGGTGTGCAGTGTCAAGTGAAGTAAATCTGGCCATGGTGAGGCCATCCCTGGTGTCCCGGGCAGCAATGTGGTCAGGTGCTGATGCCCTCTGTCCTGTGCAGCATCAGGTGATTGCGGAGAAGGTTGGTGTTGTTGTTGGTGCTGCTGGTGTGCCTGGTGCTGCTGGTGTTGGGACTGATCGTGGTGGAATTCTGAGGACCAAGGTGAGATGTAATAGATGGCAGGTGAACTTGAGATGACAGAAGCGATCTGTCAATGGTTAGAGAGGTTGTTCCAATGAGGTGCCACTGGATAGAGAGTTTGCTCCAAACACTTGCAACCTGGATAAAGCTCAATCTGTCTTCCAAATGCGGTAAGCAACAGCTTCTGAGCTTGGAAAGTGAACAGCTCTGAGATGGGAGCTTTTGTAGTACATTTGCAGCTGTCACATAATGAGATGATTCCATGGTCATACAATTCCCGACCTCCTTACCTGACGTGATCCCCGAGCTGCGTGGACCCCGTGGGCGACCTCGTAAAATGGTAAGGTGAGCTCAAAATACTTTTTAATGGGCTGTTAACAAGGTCATAATGACCTGAATTGCCTCCCCCGCCGCTGTGTGTCGGGTCTGTTCAGCCCTAACAGAACCTACATCTGGGAAAGTCGTGTGGCGGCGGGTTGACAGCAAGGTCCTGACCCGCTGTCAAAAAAAAATATTTTCCCACCCGACCCACCACTGAAAGCACCCGCTGACCCCCCGAAAAATTCCTCCCCTTAGCTTCAGTCCTGGCTGAACTGGGAACTAAATTTCCCTGGTTATAAAATATTCAGGAGAGACAGAGAAGGAAAAAAGGGAGAATGATGGCCTTGTAAATTAAAGGCACAACTACAGCTATACTAAAGAAACTTTTCATCAATGGTGAGAGCTACCAACTGAGCGAATCTGACACTAGGAAGATATTAGAGCCATAGAAAGGGCACAGTCACGGTTCATTAGCAATATCAGGAATGACACGTTATAGTTATGAAGAAAAGCTGCAAAAAATTGAGTCTTTTTCTGTGGAATAGAGAAGATTAGAGGCAAATCTATTATAGGTTTCAAAATTATGAAAGGTTTTAAAAGTGTAAATGATAAAAAGATTGTTTTCATTGCCTGGCAAATCAGTTATGGGGAGCATATATTTTGGATTATCACTAGAAGAATGAAGGGGGAAATTAGAAGAGTTTTTTCACACAGAGGATTATTTGAACATGAAATGCTTTACCACAAGTAAATTTTGAGGCAGAGATTGTAATATCATTTAAAAAGGAATTGGATTAGTATTTGGAAAGGAAGAATATAAAAGGATATGGAGAAAGGTTGGGAAAATGGGATTAGGGTAGGTATCTCCAGCTGAAGAACTAGCATTGGCACAGACACAATGGGCCAAATGTCCTCCTTCTATGCTATAATTTTGATAATTCTATGAAAATAAACTCGCTAGATACAACCCAAATTTAGAAGTACAAGATCTATTGCTGTACTTCTGGGTGTTTTCAGTTCAGAAGGACATAATAGAAAGATTTTACACCTTCAACAAAACATTTGCTGAAATCCTAATGATAAAATACCTCAGCTGATAATTTAGAACATCTTTAATATTTATGCGACGTGTGGGAAAGCACTTGATAGAATGCAATAGACATTCCTCACTTTTTGGGTTAAGAGAACAATTATAGTTTAGATTCACAACTTTAACATTGAGTCTGGTAACTTCCTACAGGGCACACAATCCTTCTCTCCTTTACTGGAAGAGTATCAAGGATGCTCATTCTCACTATTAATTTTAGAGTTAAAACTATTGGCTACTCATATCAGGCCACTCTCAGATATTTATAGAATCTGTTTGTCGGATTTATAAACAACACTCTAGGCTGATGAGTGTCAGCCTTGTGTTTTGAACTTACAGCAAACCCTTGTTTCACTTACGCATATAGAATACAACCCAAGTGGGCGTGTGTTACAAGGCTGTGACACAACTAAGGGATTATGGGGGAGAAATTCGTGTTCGCCAGGAGAGTTGCCGGTATCACCGGCAACTGGAGTTAATGGCCGCAACGCTAACGGGACAAAATTCATCTAGGGGCTGGCGATTGGTGGCTCAGCGCTTACCTTCTATGCAACGCCATCCTGGTGGCGTTAGTGAAGGCATCTGACCCGAAGTTCCTGTCCAAGTGCCGCGTTCGAGCTTCGCACAGCCTCTGGAAGCGAGGCTGTGGAGCTCGCAAGGAATTGTGGGCAATGAAAAGGACCTATGAATTAAAGGAGCCACGCACTTAGAATAATACAAATTAAAATCCAGTTTTCTGCCCTTTCTGCCTTTCAAAAAAATGTAACTTTAAAAAGAAGTCCCAAATGTGAATATTTAGCTCTTAAAGCTGAATTCCCTTCCTAACCTCAAAAAATGGGAAAAGTGAGTCAGCACTAACACAAATGGCTCAGCAAGCCAGGGAAGGGGCCACCCAGGGTCTCGTACGCAGCGCTCCAGCTTTGTGCAGGGGGTCAACACTGCAAGAGAGGTCCTCTACCCACAGGGGCCAGGAGGCCCTCCAGAAAGAAGGATGTGGGACTACATCACAGAGGTTGTCACTGCCAGAGGTGTTGACCCCACTACCTGGCTCCAGTGCCCAAAGAAGCATCGTGACCTCAGACGAGTGGTCAAGGTCAGTGAATGCATCTTCAAAAGCTGTCTCCTACCAACTGCATCACTAGCCTTACACACTGCTCAAAGCACAACCCCCACCCAATCACTCATCTACCAACAATCTGCACCAATCACAAGGCACACCTCCCATTCCTAGCCTCACCCCTTGGAGGAGACGGTGCAGGCCATTCTTGGCAGGAGCATGGCTGAGCCCTTGACCAGCGGCGGGGCTGAAAGGATACATGATGCTGGTACCCTCATACGTTTCATCCTTCTGGCAAGCACCTTATGCTTTCCCGCCTCTCCATCATCACAACTCCACCCTTGTGCCTTCCTCATTTCACACACCCAAGAAATGCAGCCTGCCCAGCCAGTGGGTGACCAAGAAGAGGGAGAGGAGAGTGAAGAAGAACAAGAAGAAGAAGATTGATTTGACACTCCCAGCCACCAGCTCCTCAAAATCAACCAGCAAGGCCATTTGCAGTGTCCCCACTGAAAGTCAGCAGCCTTCCACCAGCCATGCTGCAGCCACTGGGGTAGCACTGCGTGACATCAGTAGGATAGGCAAAGGCACACACAAGACAGTCACTGAGAGAATGCATAAGGGTGATGAGTTGATTTCTTGATGTCACATCGGATGGATAGATGTGTATAGTTGGTTTGGAAAGTTTGCTTTGTAGTGGCTTTTATTTCAGTATTGTGGCCAAGAGGACGTTGTGATGGTCAGTAACAGAGGGAAAGGAAGGTGTGGGACTAATGTTGAAAGGGGAATTGGGGTTATGGTCTCTGGGAATGCAGGCAGATGATTCCATCCTGGATATCCCGGCCACAAAGGGGCTGACTGGGATGAATTCTTCCGTCTGCTTCCTCCTCTTCGGCTTCCTCTTCTTCGGCTTCTTCCTCTTCTGTGTCTTCCTCTTCCCTCTGCAAGGGGATGCTGTAAATCTGAAATGCCAGCATAAAATGCTGGAAATACTCAGCTGGTCAGGCAGCATTCGACCTGAGACATGAACTCTGTTTTTCTCTCCACGAATGTTGCCTGACCTGCTGAGTATTTGCAGCATGCTCTGTCTTCTCAAATGCCTTCATTTACCATCTGAGTCTAGAAGCACTCCCTACACACTTAAAAAACTTAACATATATTGCAGCAAGCGACTACTTCAACAAAATCAAAAAAAAACAGTCCAAAAGCTTAAATACAAACTTACCTGAAAGATGTGTGTGTCCCTTTAAGAGGTGCTGACATCGCCACTGTCAACCTGCTTGCACGCCATTCAGCGCTAGGGTTGAAGTTTGCGTTTGTGACGTTAAGTCAGCATTGCATGCCGATTGACATCACTACGCCGCCATTTTGTCCAGCATGGCACTGCCAGTTACCGGCAGCTCAAAGGTAAGGACCAAAACGGTGGCAGGCGCAGGTCCCGTCAGCAGCTGGTGAAAGGCTGGCGTTTTAGTGCCATTTAATAGCGCTATGGAGTGGTACTCAGGCCATGAATTTCTAGCCCTATGGCTTCTGATGGTAATGTAAGCTGCCACAGCAAAGTTATGAGGGTATCAGAACCCCAAGTTTAGGCTACCAAATGTCTTTTATTTTCTAAACAGCCAATTAATATTTAGGTGCTTTAATGCTTCACCCCTTGCACTCAGATTCCATCTTCTGCTCCACATTTGTAGCACTTCTCCTTGCACTACCTTTGGAAAGGCTAAAAAATAAGTTTTAAGTCTTTGCAGCCTTTGATAAGGCTTGAACTATTTTTGGACCCACATGAAACCACCTATCGTAAAATGGCATCTGTTATGCTTTTAAACTTTTTAGCTCAGATGTTTTCCTCAGGTTTAGTGCCTACGATAACTCCCATGTGAGCCCTCACTCCCTATGAACCAGAGTATGTCTTTATCTGCCCGATAGCTATATAATTGTAGCAAGCTCAGGATCAAACAGAGACCATTGTCACTGTAATTTGGCTTACTGGATATATCATATGGCATCATATGATCTCCCTGAATTCAGAAAGTAGTAGAATAAACATGATCAGATCATGCCTTAAGCTTTAAACTACAAAACAAATAAATAGGCAACAATGAATGGGCATTGCATTGTTAACCTGCTGTGGAGTCTCTCTCTCTGAAAGCTTCAGAAGGACTCGTGACTTTTGTTTATGCCTGTGTGGGGATAAATGCAAAGTGGGACAAGCATAAGTTGGATAGCACTAGCCCTGAGCTTGGGGGAAGCCTATGGCTTGACCTTCCCCATGTCCCTTGATGCTCTTATATACAAGGATGTCCACAGTGGGCTCATCCAAGAGAATTAGAGGCATTTATTTTCAAATCCCTCTTCCAGTCTGGGTCTATCCTCTGATATCTGCAAAAGCCATGCTGTGTATTCCAATTATTTCCTTTAAATATTTTAACCACGTATATACCATGGCAAAAACATCAGCAGTATATTAAATCATGGACAAAATACTTCATTATTGTCAGAGCCACAGCCTTTTAATTGTGGCCTGCAGCTCTTTAAGAGCTGATGATATTTGCAATTTCCTCTCCCTCTCCTCCATGTAGGCCTAATGCAGGCAGGAGCTCACAAAGTGTAATTGGTGCTGACCCCAGAAAATCCAATGGATTGGCCGTGCACCATTTTATTGACTACAAAGCTCACTGTGACCAGAAACATACATGACAAAGAGAGAAGTGTTTGTAACAAAGCTACTCCTGTTGCCAGTGACACAAAGAAGGAACAGAGGTTTTACTAGGAATAGCACATCATGCTGCACGCTGACTTTCTTTATTGACTATGTACTATGTTGCACTGCCTTATGGCAGATTACCAGGCAAAATAATTAATGACTTGTGTTTTCCAAACCTGTCTGTCTGGTTTTTGTTCTTGTTAAGGGTGGAACTCCCTGTATTTTTTTTCCTTCTCCTCGATTTTCCATGAAGATGTTATCCCCAGTTGAGAAGCTGGGAAGGTGGAAGCTGAGCGATCCACTGCTAGGCCCTTGCCAATATCATTTAGAGGCTGACCTCCAGAAGGTATAGGAAAACAGTCATGGAGACTCTTACTGATTTTCCCTCTCTTGCTGTTATGAGGAAACATCTGGCTTCCCCTTGACTCCCTCTGGTGCCTGAAATGAATGAAATGGGGGATAGCTTCCAACTCAGTAGGGACAGACAACAAGCGGTATCAGATCATTGATTATACACCCCACCCAACTTTGCTTTCCATTAAAGTCCATTGAAGTTAATGGAAAGGAAAATTGATTGGGATGTATAACGAGCGGCCGATCCGATACCGCCAGTTTTACGCCTCCACCAAAGTTTGAAAGTTACCGCCACGGTGTTGGGAGCCATTTTGGGCTTGGTCCCATGTCTTAGCAGTCCATAGCACAGGACTTTGGGTTACTGACACGCCTGGCTACACTGCTGCTTTATGCACTGTACGATCTTCTGACTTGTCCTTGCACCAGCACAATAAAAGCATAAAATATTTGATTGCAGCTCATGATGTTTCACACCCGATTATCCACACAGTCCATAGAAGTGGAGTTATGCACTCGCGGTTCAAGAAGACGGCTCACCACCACCTTCTCAAGGGCAACTAGGGATGGGCAATAAATGATGTCCTTGCCAGCGCCGCCCACATCCCGAGAATGAATAATTAAAGAAAAACACCCTGCATCCATGGCAACATGTAGCAAGTCTTAACTTGAAAACAGTTTCCTTAATTTGACAATGTTCATCTCACCTTCAATGAACCATCCCTAGCCAATTTTGAATACTAAAATTATAAATTTGCAAGACACTATCTAGCAATGTCAACAACCAGTGAGTTATTTTGACCAGGAAGCAGCAAGACTGGTTCGACGAGAACGACCAGGCGATCCAGGAGCTAATAAGCCGCAAACACAAGGCATTCCTGATCTGGAAACAGCAACACAACTCGAGAGCAAGAAAACAGCTCTACAGACGCCTGAAGGCTGAGGTCCAACAAAAAACTCGCGACCTAAAGAACAGGTGGTGGGTGGAGAAAGCGCAGGAGATCCAGCAGCTAGCCGACAACCACGATGTGCGTGGATTCTTTAGCGGTCAAGACCGCCTACGGCCCAAGCACCCAAGGTCCTACCCCACTGCGGGCCAAGAACGGAGAGGTACTCATCAAGGACAGGGAGTCAGTCAGTGCCCGCTGGAAGGAGCACTTCGAAGATCTCCTTAACCGAGACTCTGTCTTCAACGCGGGTGTCCTCAACTCCATCCCGCAGCATGCTACCCGCCACCATCTCAGCACAACCCCAGCCCAGCATGAGGTTGAAAAGGCCATCCGACAACTGAAGAACAACAAGGCCTCAGAATCCCTGCCGAGGCGCTAAAACATGGCGGAAAAGCACCACTGGCGCGAATTCATGAACTAATTTCTCTTATCTGGAAGGAGGAAAGCATGCCAGGGGATCTCAGAGACGCCGTAATTGTGAGCAACTTCAAGAAAGGTGACAAGTCCGATTGCGGTAATTACAGAGGAGTTTCCCTGCTGCCTGCCACAGGGAAAGTCATCGCAAGAATCCTCCTCAATCGCCTTCTCCCAGTGGCTGAAGAGCTCCTTCCAGAGTCGCAATGCGGATTCCGCCCACTAAGGGGCACAATGGACATGATCTTCACCGCGCGCCAATTACAAGAGAAATGCAGGGAACAGCACCAACCGCTGTACATGGCCTTCTTTGACCTCACAAAGGCCTTTGACACCGTCAACTGTGAGGGATTATGGAGTGTCCTCCTCAAATTTGGCTGCCCTCAAAAGTTTGCCACCATCCTCTGCCTTCTTCACGACGACATGCAAGCCGTGATCCTGACCAACGGTTCCACCACAGACCCAATTCATGTACGGACCGGGGTCAAGCAAGGCTGTGTCATCACACCAACGCTCTTCTCGATCTTCCTTGCAGCAATGCTCCATCTCACCCTCAGTAAGCTCCCTGCTGGAGTGGAGCTAATTTACAGAACAAATGGGAAACTGTTCAACCTCTGTTGCCTCCAGTCCAGATCCAAGGTCGTCCCTTCCTCTGTTGTCGAATTACAGTATGCAGACGACGCTTGTGTCTGCGCACACTCGAAGGTCGAACTCCAAGCCATCGTCAACACCTTCACCGAAGCGTACGAGAGCATGGGCCTTACACTAAACATCCATAAGACAAAGGTTCTCTACCAACCTGCCCCCGCCACACAGTACTGCCCCCCGATTATCAAAATCCATGACAAGGCCTTGGACAACGTGGACCACTTTGCATACCTCGGGAGCCTACTGTCAACAAGGGCAGACGTCGATGACGAAGTCCAACACCGCCTTCAGTGTGCCAGTGCAGCCTTCGGTCGCCTGAGGAAGAGTGTTTGAAGACCAGGACCTCAAACCCGGCACCAAGCTCATGGTCTACAGAGCAGTAGTAATACCCGCCCTCCTGTATGCCTCAGAGACATGGACCATGTACAGCAGGCACCTCAAAGCACTGGAGAGGTACCACCAACGCTGCCTCCGCAAGATCCTGCAAATCCATTGGCAGGATAGGCGCACCAACGTCAGTGTTCTCGCTCAGGCCAACATCCCCAGCATCGAAGCTTTGACCACGCTCGCTTAGCTCCGATGGACGAGACTCCCAAAACAAGCGGTCTACTCGGAGCTCCGACACGGCAAGAGAGCCCCAGGTGGGCAGAGGAAACGCTTCAAGGACACCCTCAAAGCCTCCTTGAAAAAGTGTAACATCCCCACCGACACCTGGTAATCCCTGGCCCAAGACTGTACAAAGTGGAGGAGAAGCATCCGGGAAGGCGCCGAACACCTCGAGTCTCTTCGCTGGGAGCAAGCGGAAGCCAAGCGCAAACAGCGGAAGGAGCGCACGTCAACCCAAGAACCCCACCCACCCGCCCCTTCAACCACCGTCTGCCCCACCTGTGACAGAGACTGTAGGTCCCGCATTGGACTCATCAGTCACCTGAGAACTCATTTTTAATGTGGAAGCAAGTCATCTTCGGTTCCGAGGGACTGCCTGAGAAGAAGATTTCCTTCAGTTTTGATATGCAGTGAATTTAAAGAATGAACCTGCATTTAAATTTTAAACAAAGAAAGATTTACATTCCTCTTACACCTTATCACATCTCGAAGCACTTCACATACAATGGGGCTGACTACAGCTCTGCACTGTACTTTTACTGTAATCAGATTTAAAATTAAGGACAACCAGCAGGTGGCACAAAGGAGTTTTCACTGCAGTGAATTTAGAACATAAAGCAATGGGCCGGAATTTGCGGTGGGTAATTAATGGCGAACTAACAGCATTCGCCGTTATTACCTCTTTGAAACTGACCGCAACTTCAGGATGTAGCGCATGTGCATCTAAACACGGAAATCCTGAAGTTGCAGTCAGTCATTCCCTGCTCCGACACTGGCTGCACTGTGCACCCACCCCCCCACCACTCCCCATAGCTGGAAATCAGTGTAATCAGTGAAATCAGTGAAACTGATGAAAACTTGGGCTTTTCCGCGATATCGCTGTTAAATACCCCATTAAATGTTAGGCCTTGTTGGATTAGGTGTAACTGGGGTTTTAACAGCGTATTGACCGCTAAACAAACGCTATGGCCTTGCAAAACTAATTTTAATTTTGTGGAATGTCAAATCTCTCCATTATGGTAAGAATTACAATTAAGAAACTTAAAACTTTTTTTAAAAGTTTGTTCATGATATTTCAGGTTCTACCTTATCCCCATGTGAGAGTCCCAATCTTTAATGTTTTGCTCTCTGTTTTTAAAAACCCTGATAAAAGCAGCTTCTCATTTCCTGGTTCCTTATCTGTGAGAATTCTGCAATGTGATTGGTTGCTTAGATAGCTTGTTGACATTGCCGCAGATTGTACTAGGGAATTCCCACTACAGAGCGCTGCAATCAATTATGCATCGAAAAAGGCAAACATTTTGCCACAGAGAACGCCTTTGCTTCGCCGCTGACTGCAAATTCCGGGCCAATGATTTAAACCATCGCCTTTGTTTTAGCTTGTTCATCATTCACCCTACAGGACTATCTAACTTGAAAACTGTGTGGCCTGTTTTTAAGTCCTCTCCTAGAAATCTCTGTTTTCTGCAAAATATCGCATTATTGTTTAACGTTGGTCAAAGGAAAGGTTGCCATTATCGGGCCACATATAAAAGTTAGGTTTGAAGTTCATTAGGAATTACTGATTTGTAAACTAGAAACTCTTGCTTTAAAAAAAGTGATAAAATGTCCATTGACATAGCAGTCAGGTTAGCGATCACTCAATTTTGGGGGGCTGAGCTCACCCTGGGTTTCACACCAAACATTTAAGACAATCCGGAAAGCGGGTTTACATGGGGAACTACTTCATGCTGATATACTGCACAACCACATTTTGTTTTCAGAAGCCATAAAGTCTTAAGTTACATTGATGCCGTGAAAACAGTGGACTCTACATTGTTCTGTTTGGAACATAGGAGCAGGAGTCGGCCATTCAGCCCGTCGAGCCTGTTCCACCATTCAATTAGATCATGGCTGATCAGTACCTCAGCTCCATTTAGCTGCCTTTGTTCCATATCCCTTGATACCCTTACCCAACAAAAATCTATTGATCTCAGTGTGATAGATCATACACGTAACTGACATCCCAAACCGCAATAAAACAGACTGAATTATTATGGACCTGTTGGCTGAGTGACAGAAGCATGAACTCCCAAGATAAATAAATTTGAGCTCAGTAAACACAAGAAGGGGGAGGGGCAGAGTAAACTGGGAGAACCAGTCAATTTACTCTATTAGCATAGGATTTGAATTAAATAATTGTAAGCTACAAGAATGCTAAAAATAATGGGGGGGGGGGGAGGGGGAGGGGTATCGGAGAAGAGAGGGAGTCACAACTTTTTCACATCCCAGGGTGAGGTGCAGAAAAATTGCCCCGAGCTTTGAGTAATTAAAAAATTGGGCATATTATCTGCAGTGCTATTTTTAACCATGAAAGGGAGTGGAAGATCTCTTTCTTCCCCTGGTTAAGTGAAATAAATGTTGACAACTTCAGTGCAGTTTTCCAGTGACTCATGACCACAGGGGAAGCTGTGTCTTCAGCAGGGTTACCAGCAATTTTCAACTCACAGACATTGTGCTCAAGATCGTAACCACTTCAAGCTACAGCTTCTATGTGGTATGTGCAGCAGAGCTGAAATATTGATATCTCTCAGCGACTGACAGCTGACGCATTGGTTGCTTTTAAGCTGCTTTTGCATGGTTCCTCGGCCACTGTCTCCCACAATGTAAACGGGATAACATATTTTTAGATTGGCAATGAGAGAGGAAAAAAAGATTTTTCAATGGATCTTTCTGGCTACTGCCAGTCCTACTGGGGCTAGGAAGTAGGCTGTTGTATTGGCAGCATCATGCTTCACTGGTGAGGTCATATAGTTGCACCATGAAGTCATCATGCTTGAACCTCTCCATTATTTCTGTAGTGACGTCATGATGCAAAATGGCATGGCCAACCTGAGCATGAAAAGGATGTCGGGCCTCCAAAGTGCAGCAGCTTACAGGAAGACCAGTTCCACATTACAACAGTAAATGGCGGGGGGGGGGGGAGGGGGGGTGGTGGTGGTGACACAGTCAGGTTGTTCTCCTGAGATCTGGATTGTATTGTTAAAAACATTTGAGATTTTACTAAAAGCAACCTACTAAACATTCAAGAACAACTTACACTGACACTGAGCCACATAAGGAGATATTAGGGCAGGTGACCAAAAGCTTGGTCAAAGAGGTAGGTTTTAAGGAGCATCTTAAAGGAGGAGAGGTAGAGAGGCGGAGAGGTTTAGGGAGGGAATTCCAGAGCTTAGGGCCTGGGCAGCGGAAGGCATGGCCGCCATTGGTGGCACGGTGAAAATTGGGGATGCGCAAGAAGCCCTGAATTGGAGGAGCACAGTGATCTCGGAGGGTTGTAGGGCTGGAGAAGGTTACAGAGATAGGGAGGGGCGAGGCCACAGAGGGATTTGAAAACAAGGATGGGAATTTTAAGAATTTTAAAAATCGAGGCATTGCCAGACCAGGAGCCAATGTAGGTCAGCGAGCATAGGGGGGATAGGCGAACGGTAAACACTTTCTTTGGTGGGCAGGAACAATTGGCTTTGTGTCGACTTCATTTTTAGAGAAAAACAATCTTTTAAATTTTTTTTAGGGTGTTTAGGTACGATTACCCTTTTTTCATTGTGTAATGATCTTTAAAACAATCAAAATTGCAGGCTCATGCAAAATAATGTTTTTTTTTGGTTATTTAGTTTTTGCGGTGTAAATGCTGATGAGAGAGCTCACTTTTGTGCAATGTGACATTTGTTCCACTATCACGCAGGCCGCGATTTCGCCTATTAGGCAGGTCCAGTGGGGTTGGGGCCGGTGGCAGGTTGCGACCCCGCTGCTGGCTCCAACCGCTCTGTGAAAAGAATTTTACACTGATTGGACTTGTTAAGTCCGCCCAGCGCGTTTCCCAGCCAATTGAAGGAAGCGGGTCTGATGACATCACTTGATGACGCGTCATCAGCCGGTTTCCTTAATGGGACCATGCGCAAATTGTTTTTGATAGTTCTGCTGTCAGTGCTCTACAGCATTGAGGTGCTGCAAACACTGACAATGAATGCACAGAGGTGCACAGCTGCACCCAGGCTCTCCCATGACTCCCTCCATATGCTTATAGAGGGAGTCACAGCCGTAAGGAGGTCCTCTTCCCTTCCCATGGGCAGAAGAGACCTCCCAAGGAGGCCAACGCAGCCTGGTTGCACATTGCACAGGAGGTCACAAGCAGGGATGTTGTCAGGAGGACCAGGCTGCAGTGGCGCAAACCTTTTCATTGATCTCAGTAGATCACGAAACGTTACTGCAAAGCCACACTCAACCTCGTCCTACTGTGCCACTCATCACATCCCCATCACTCTGCCTTCCCTACCCTATCCTGCACATCCTTACTCACACCAACTTACCTTGCACCTCCACCCATCCCTCTCTATCTACATTATCACTTCCCCGTC
The DNA here is from genome assembly GCA_030390025.1 of Squalus acanthias. NCBI lineage: Eukaryota > Metazoa > Chordata > Chondrichthyes > Squaliformes > Squalidae > Squalus > Squalus acanthias. The sequence continues at coordinate 95,079,920 of CM059435.1, read as the reverse complement.
TCACTAGCCACCCCTCACACTCACCCTCATCCTAGTCCAATCATACGAACTAACAACACACAAGGGTAGGCACTTGTGTGTTTTAGAATATGTTGATGTAAAGTTTCTATTAATGTGCTGTCAAACATTGAAATCTTTATTTTCAACACTTTGCGTTCTTGGACAGATTTGTGTGCACCTTTGGAAGTGGTTTAGTGAGTTGCAGTGAATGGTGAGTCATAACAGTACCCCCCCCCCCCCCCACCCCCCCACCCCCCCAATGGTGGTGAGTGTGAAAGGAATGGCTTGGGCATTGTAGTGATGCTTTATGGCATTGGTGTTGGGTGGTGCCAACCTGGTACATCATGTGGCAGCCAGGGTGTACAGCGTCAAGTGAAGTAAATCTGGCTATGGTGAGGCCATCCCTGGCTTCTTGGGCAGTAATGTGGTCGGGTGCTGATGCCCCGTGTCCTGTGCAGCACCAGCTGATTGCAGAGAAGGTTGGTGTTGTTGTTGGTGCTGCGGCTGATCGTGGTGGGATTCTGAGGACCAAGGTGAGATATATTCAGGGGCACCGATGTTGATGGAATAGATGGCAAGTGAGGTTGAGATGACAGAAGTGACCTGTCAATGGTGAGAGAGGTTGTTCCAATGAGGTGGCACTGGATAGAGAGTTTGCTCCAAACACCTGCAAACTGTATAAAGCTCAGTCTGTCTTCCAAATGCAGTAAGCAACAGCTTCTAGCCTTGGAAAGTGAACAGCTATGTAAAGGGAGCTTTTATAGACCATTTGCAGCTGTCAAGTAAACAAATTATCCCATGCTGACACAACACCCGACCTCCTTACCTGACGTGATCCCCGAGCAGCCGGGAAGCCATGGGCGAACTCTAAAAATCCAAAGGTGAGCTTAAAATACTAGTTAGTTGTCTCTAAATCTCTCGAACGATCTAAATTGCCTCCCCCGCCGCTTGGTGCCGGGTCTGTTCAGCGATGACAGACCTGATATCTGGGAGGCTAGCGTGGCGGCGGGTTGATCAAAAAAAATTTTTTCCCAGCCGTCCCGCCACCAAACGCGTCCGCTGACCCAGCCGAAAATCCCCGCCTCAGTGTCAGTATCAAACACCGTCAGATCAGGTGTAGCAGTCAGATACAGAATAAAGCTCCCTACTCTGCTTAACAACGTGCCTTGACTTCGACTTCCCCCGAATATAGCAGCATAAAGTTTTCCATTTCCCACACCAGCCTCCTTATAGTCTGTCTGTGATGACAAATTTAGTGCCCAATTGTGGGCAGTTTTGTGTAACGCACCCACAACAACACAGGAACTAGACTGGAACTGAACAAACATATTTCACGCAGACCACTTATTGAGCTAGCTGTGAAGGGGAAAAAAATCATCTCACCAGTCTGGACAGGATTCAAACTCAGGTCTCAGTGCTGCCAAACTAATTATCATGATATCATTGTTACAGTATAGTATATTGGTGCAGTCCAACTATTAGCAAATGGTTATCATACTGAAAGCTACAATGAGTTGCATTAACATATAATAATTAAATTTGCCACATGTTTAACTTTTGACTATTTATATTATTTCAATGTGTAAAAGACACAAAAAGCCTCAGCCGGGAATATGATTATTTGTTTTTTCTATATTTCATGTTTGCTGTTCAGGAGAATAGTTTCTGGCATTTTACATTTCATTCAATTTACAAATTGGTGCAGTTACCATATCAAAAATGATTGAAAATTGAGAAAATTTGAGATTTAAATACAAATTATTATACACAGAGACATAGAAATTGACAGCACAGAAGGAGGCTATTCAACCCATTGCACTTGTGCTGACTCACAAAAGAGTATCCATTTAGTCCCTTTCCCCCATACCCTTTTATTTTTGTTATTTTTCAAATATTTATCCACCTCTACCTGTTACAAGTTTCTCATTACTTCTCCTTCTCCCATTAATTCTTTTAGCGATGATCTTAAATGTCTTATCTAGTTAATGACCGGTAAAAATAATTTTTCCTACTTACCTTATCAAAATCCTTCAGAATGTTGAACAACTCTATCAGTTCACTTTTAACATGAGGGCTGATTTTCCTAGCCCTTACCCAAAGACGACCCATTTTACCAGGGGCAAAGGCCTGGGAAAAAGTGACGGAGACCTCTATTGCTGGTTTACACCATTTTAGGTTGTGATAGGTATTCTGGAGCTTTCTGGGGTTGGAGGAGGGGGGGGGGGGGGGGTGGTGGTTAGAATTGGACCTGTGCCCACACAATGCACAGGCCCAATGTAGCAATGCAAATAAGGCAGGAGGGGGCCACTCACTAAACACTGCACCATAGAGACCCCCAAAGGAAGTGGTGCTGTGGCCTGTCCCCATTCCCTCTGGTTGGCAGTGGCCTCAGGGAAGACCAGAGACATTAAAAATACTAGTTGGATTGCTCAGGCCACTTCTGACGAAGTTCGGAACACACAGCATCGAAACCTTCCACCTGGAGAGGCATCCGTAGTGGCAAGCAGGGAATTTGTGTTGCATGCTATTTACCTTTACTAATGGGTATAAGAAACTACACTTTAAACAATTCACCAATATACATTAAAAATTACATTGAAGTATAGACTGAACTTGATGCATATGTTTGTATACACCAAAAGGGATATTTGTTTTAATGTTAAGTATTTCGAATTGTTGCTCTGCTTGTACAAGTGTGTATCAATAGAGGAAATGAAAGCATTACTGTGCAGATCTGATGCAGCAGAAAAGGCGAGTGAGAGATACAAGGTGAGAAATGTATTGTTTCTACTGTTAAAGTACAATAAATACTTTTTAATTGTGGATTTAGGAGTTAGCAGTCAAGGGAGAATTTAAATAAATAGTTGAAACTAGTTTTTTGTCTAAATCAATGGCCCCGATATTTATGGGGAGGCGGGGAGGAAACGGGGTCACCTGTCAGCGGCCAGGAAACTCCGAAATGTCGGGAACGCGGAGATCCTGCCGATTTAACAGCAGGACCTCATTCGAATTTGTTTTACTCGTTTCCCGCCTGGCAGCCGGCCAGATTGAGAGCCTGCCAGGTGGGAAAGCCTGTGACACAAGGCGGCGGCGGAGGACTGCTGGGGATGGTCCGCGGCAAACGGGGGAGAGAGGGTGGGGGGCGAGAGGGAAGATATCGCGGATGGGGGAGAGATTGCGTGGGGGTCGGCCAATCGCTGGGGGGGGGGCGGGGGGGGGGGGAGAGGTTGATCGTGGCAGGCTTGTTTGAGAGGGGGTGGGGTGCGGAAGCACTCCTGCTGCACATGCTCCACAAGCAGTGCTGGAAAACCACTTACCTGTTGAATCCGGCAGTTCCCGCCTCCCTTTAGCTGCCGGGTTGCCCGAGCCCCGGGAAACTCGGGAGCCATTAAATCCAAATCGCTGACAAAATCTGAGGCGCCGAGCCTCATGTAAATATCATAACTACCGCCCCGCCTCTCAAGAGTGGGTTACTTGGCTGATCCCAAATCCGCCCTGGTTAAACCGGAAGTAGGCGTGTTCGCGGTGGATTGGGGTCGGGTTTCCCATTTTTAACAATTTAACCCCCCCCCCCCCAAACACTGTCCCGCACGTCATGGGGTTTAAAATTGCCCCCAATTAAATTTTGGTTAACAAAATACCACTTATACCAACTAAATGCTTAACTGAACTAGCTACGTCTACCAGCATGCCTGAATATAGAATTATTTCATCATACCGTCTATGAGTATCTGTGTAGAATTAATATTGCAAATTGCAGGATAACATTGGAATTAATACACAATCAATTATCTAAATTACTCACCTCTGAATATGAGCATTTCTTGAACTGTTCATATAAATAGTGTCTCACTTATTTTTACTTTTAGTATGAGATGGTGCCAAATGCAATTCCACAAGAGTATGTAAAGGGACTGTTACTGTATTGGCGAGGCAGAGGATCTGGAAGAGCAGGGCATCGAAGCAACTTCATTTATAAATGACAGTTCATTTTTTGTAACATGAATTAATGTGTTGCCAACATTAGAAAATCCTCCTTACAACTTTGGAGAAGCAATAAATATATTGATGGATAATTATATACTGCAACCTTAGGCATTCAGTTAATGTAAACACCATGCAACACAAATTCCAGCCACTTATATTGCTCTGCAAACCCCAGGAGAAATGTTATGTTCAAATTATCCCTTTATGGTTACAGATTAAGTCACACCAAAGACCAAATTTGTTCTTATTAAACTAGAGGAAGGAACATTATACTTTACAGTACTAACATAAGAACCATTAAAAAAAAACAATATAACTCAAACTCATTACCAACTTGTGTAAACATTTGGTTCTTTATTTTTTTTTCAATTAATTTCAGCTCTTACATGCTAACATACTTTAAATGCTTGAACATCAACTGCATCAACAAGCTCTAATATTACTTGGAAAAATCTACCAAGAGATCAAATAATTTGCAAAAAACAATTAAAGGTGACAGTAAAAAATAAAAGCTAAATTTTATATACTGTATGGTTAATAATTGATATAATGGCATCTGTATAAAATAGCTTCTGCAAAAAACCCGATGGTTATAAAATTATTTTTTATTTTGTGGAAGACTTTAAACTATATTTTAACTATATACAACCCCCACAAGAATTTTCCAACAGTGTCTCTGTAAAACTGCAGTTGTAGCAACCCCTTTTTTTTAACTTTTTGTTGCACATCTTCAAGGTGGCAACAGTAGCTGATGTATTTGGTATGAAAAAAGATCGAGGCTGTGAGTAGTTTGAAAGTTTAAAAAGTTGAGGGTGCGGCACACAGTATTCCACAGGTGACTGTACTCATCAAAACGTATCCTGCTTCAGTAGTACATGGTGTGGTTCTGGCTTTAAGCCACTGCTGCAATTGTTTAAGCTGGAAAATTCTGGATATTAACCCCTTTGGGTTGCATATTTTTATAAAGCTAGTTGACATGTTGCATTGTACAATGTGGAGAATTTGAGTTACATTCATTAATTTAACGTGGCTATCATATGGTGCAGTAACTATTTGTGTTTGTCACAATTTCTCAAATGGTGCAAGCACCAAGCAGATTGCAACATTTTTTTTTGCCATTGTTCTCTTTTTAATATTCTGGAGCAGGTTAGAGAGTTTAAAACATTACACCAGACAGGCAAAAGAGACAAAAAATGTTGAAATGCTTACTAAAGGAAAACCTTAATAAAAGAATATTGCACATTTTGGATGGTGGTGGGGGAGAAGGATTCAATCTGTTGGCATCAAAACACAACATAACTCACACAGAGCTATATAGTTTCCAATTATTATGACTATTCAACTAATACTTAGCTGGTGTCAGCTGTAGGTTATTCCATACTGACACTCTAGATGTGTAAATTATAATTAAAATGTTAACGTTTTAAAAAAAACCTGACAACCTCAAGTGAGATTAAACAAAGGAAATGCAGTATTCTTTGTTGTATAATGTTTTCGGAAATGGTATAATTATCATTTCACTGCAAAATAACTCTTATCTCATCTCATTGCAAATCTCTACTTTTTAAACAGTATTAAGGATCCTATGCTCAGTGTTTAATCCTTTATTCTTACCATCTTGGTAAGTACAGTACTGTGAATCGGTCTCTGGTTTTACAGGAAACAATAGAGTGAAATAGCAGTAGGGCTAATTTGCTAAAGAAAGGCAATGACTTATTTTGTTTACAAAAGCAGTCATATGGTGTTTAACAGTGAAGGAATGTAGGTGTTAAGCTTAGATCAGCGTTAAAATGCAGAGTACCATAAAAGGATAACAGAACACTCCAGGGATAAGTAATAAAATGAAAGAGCATGCAACCATTTTTTTTCCTATACCAGTGCTATTAGTAAAGGCACCAAGGTGTTTCTGTGAAAAGAAACTGCACTTCCATTTGTGGGAAGCCATATATGATAAAGTGATCAAGCACTTCTATCAATATTTTCCTATTTACACTTCTTTCTGCAATGTTACTCGAATGCTGCTGAACATTTTTCCCAGGGCTTCGTAGAAAGGGTCACAGAAGGTGTGAATGCAAATTGAATAGACTCTGCTGATGCACTGGATTTCGATCAGATAGCTCTTAATGCAGGGCATCACTGCCCAAATATGGATGAATGTTAAAATGGCAAAGTAAATTCCCCAAATAATCGCTAAAGGTATCCCAAAGATTGCTGAGAGCAGGCGGTAGCACCAGTATTTAGACACTGTGAAGACGGTAAAGCTGGCCTTCCAAATACCATCAAAGCTGTGAGTTCCCTCTGGTTCAGCAATCACTTCTTCAAAATCCACCTATGACAGGAGAAATACAGAACCATTCTGATTAACTTCTGCAGTAAATGGTTTTTTAACTATTTTACACAAATTAACTATCAAAATATACTGGGCAGCAACAATACTGAACTGCTTATTCTGCCCGAATAACATCTAAAAGCTTGGTTCTCCATGAATCACCAATATTGGAATACGTCACATTCACCAACTCATCAGGTGCGAGTTCCATTAAGCATACGAAGAGCAAACTAATGCTCACCTGCCGCTCAGCAGCAAGACCTACACTTCTTCCTGCCCTCAAGTTCTACTCTGCTGTCTCGCATTCTGGCTGCCTCCAATCATTTGTCTTCTGTTAAAAGTTTTTTCTTTCAACTTCCTCATCCTTTAATGTCTAAGCTCTTCCCTTTTTCCAATTGCTATTATTGTTTTTTTTAAAAAGAGTAAATTCCTTTAGTTACAATTTTAGCTTTGGGCTTCTCACCATTAGAAATGGGTTGAGAATGTTCAAGTTCATTATACAAAGGGCCTTTGCAGCAGCAAAGAAAGAAAACTTTCATCCCACATTACAACAGTGACTACACTTCAAAAAGTACTTCATTAGCTGTAAAGCGCTTTGAGGGGTCCGGTGGTTGTGAAAGGCGCTATATAAATGCATGTCTTTCTTTATTTCCTTCTTTATCCTCCTGACATCCTCCCTTAGTAAAAATAGAGCAAAGTAACTAGTTTCATTTTTGTGATGAAAGTTAGATCTGTAAGTGTATGTGGCAAACTATGGAAATAGGATACGCATTAACAGTCGAGATGGGTTAAAAGTCAGGGAGCTTCAAGGCATGTGCAAATGAGTTTTGGCATGTTATCAATCACAATTTTGGACACGGGTGCCAGAAACAATCAGATAGAATATTTCATCTAATCATTTGGAAGTACAAGCTTGAGAGCTTGGAACAATGGTGCATTGTATTATGCAGCAGGTAATCACTTGGAGACAAACCTCCAAACTGACACTGAAAGTGGCAATATACAGAGCCCTTCTGTGCCAATATTTATATACCTGTTGATTCATTAAGTTCATTGGTATTCAGAATAAAATTACATGCTAGTGACAATAGACAAACTAGAGACCATGGAGTAATTTGGATTATTTTTTAAGTTTTCCCCAAGATGCCTGTATAAAAAGACTCTTTTTTAAATTGCATGACTTATATGCAACAGTCAGCAGTGTACAGTTATACTGTAGTCTATCTGTGAAGAACATGACCAGCGTGATATCACTAGGGAATAGAAACCTTCAGTCATAGAATAATGTGGCTCTTGTAGGAAGTGTGTTACATTTATCCAGCAGTCTGATGATGTTCACGTGTGCAGTGGGGACACACAGGAAATGGCATTTAAACACTAAATCAATCAGACTCTGGCCAATTTGGACAAATTAGGCCAAAATGGCCTACGCACAATGGAATATTACAGTGACTTGGTATCATTCGTTTATAATCTTCTGACATACATCTTGTGACACATTCCTGTACTGGGAATACTAGAGTTCAAGTACGAGAGTTAAATTTCAGTGATAAGTTTTTAGATTAAAAGAATTAGGCTATGAGCAGAACATATTTGAAGTATTATAATTCTTGCCTCAACATAACTAGTAATTGCTGTCTCTAATATTGGCTATGATTTCATGTTATGGGTGCATAGTATCAGATAAATGTAGTGTTTGAGAAAGATGTGGCTTAATAGGAGATAGAAATGGGCTGAGAGCAAGATGTGGTAGCAGGGTCAGAGAGAAGGGATAGTGGAGTGGAAAAAAAGAGACATTTATTTACATAGCACCTCATCACATCTCAAAAATGTCTCAAAGTGCTTCATGTAAATTGAATTTATTTGAAGTGCAATGACTGTTCTGTGTGCAAATGCAGCAGAAAGTTTGCACATGGCAATGAGATGAATGGCCAGTCAATATGTGACGTCTGGAAGATGTGAAAGGCACTATATAAATGCAAGTTATTCCTTTTTAAAAAAAACCAATATTTGGCGCCTCTACAACTTCATAGATGTTGAGGTGAAAAAGTTGCACTATTTATAACAAAACCATAAATGCCTTGTTTATTATTTTGCTATAAATAGTCAACAGTGGAAATCTTCTCTATATATGCTGGTTTCTAAAACATTATTTACACATCTGAATCTCCATAATTACTATGCTTAGCTAAAGTAGGCAGGAATGAGCTTTCTATCAACAGTGGAAACTTAAATTTAGTATTCTTGGAGAATTGTCACATTCTATCATTTTGGTAATGATGAGGAACATATTTAACACCCCGCTAAGGTAGAATCATAGACTTTTGCAGCACAGAAGGAGGCCATTTGGCCCATTGCAACTTTGCCAGCTCTCTAAAATACCTATCGCCTTAAGTCGTATTGCCAAGCCCTATCCCTATACCCTTTTAAATTTGTCTTCTTCAAATATTTATCCACTTTCATTTTGAAAGCGATTATGGATTCTACTTCGACCACTGTTTCTGATAGGGAAATCCATGTCCTAACAATTTCTTTGCTTAATAAAAAGTTTTTCTAACCTCTCCCTTCATTGTTTTTAGTGATGTTCTTAAATTTACGCCTTCTAGTTATTAACTTAATGGACAGTGAAATCATTTTTCTGATTTACCTTATTAAAACTCTTCACAGTTTTGAGCACCTCTACCAGATCTCCTCTTAATCTTTGTTCTAATGAAAAAAGCCCCAGTTTCCTTATTTTTTTCTCATAACTAAAGTCCTTTGAACCAGGTATCATCTTATTATCTTAGTGAATCTCTTCTGCATGGCCTTGACATCTTTCCTAAAGTAGGACACCCAAAACTGGACGCAATATTTTAACTGTGGCCTAACCAATAATTTATATAGGTTTACCATTACTTCAAGTGTCAGCCTTGTCTCAGTGGTAGAACTCTTGGTTCTGAATCAAATGGTTGTGGGTTCAAGCCTGACTCCAGAGATTTGTGCCCATCATCTAGGCTGACACTTCAATGCAGTGCTTCATTGTGAGTGGTGCTGTCATTCAAGTGACATTTTAAACCAGTGTTGCCCAATAGAAATTGTTGACTAGGCATGGGTATGGCTACAGCAACACTGTTTCAAGCACACACACTACTTTCAGTGGAAAATACCTTACATACACTCACACAGTATAGATAAATGTACTTCACATGTATATTTACTTAACGACTACCACCATTCAGTAACCGAGGAAGTATAACACGCACAACAATCAAAAGAAACTCATACTCTGCTTTTCGTCTTACTATTTTACCAACAAACGCACATGAAGGTTAAAGAACACATGCACACCCTGTGTAACTATGTGTATTGAGATCAACTGCCCAACGACAGTGTATATTACTCATTTTTTATTTACTAATCAGTAATGAAATTAGTCACATCTGGATTCCCAATTAGCCACATGTGGCTAGTGGCTAATGTATTGGACAACACTGATTTAAACAACCAAGGGCCAATCTGCCCGTTCAGTTGATGTAAAAGATCCACTGGCACTATGAAGAAGAGCAGGGGAGTTGTCCTGGTGTCCTGGCTAACATTTATCCCTCAATCAACACCACTAAAATAGATTTATCTAATCATCTATCTCATTGCTGTTTGTGGGACCTTGCTGTGTGCATTTTGGCCACCACATTTGTCTATATTACAACAATGACTACACTTCAAAAGTAATTCATTATCTATTAAGTGCTTTAGGATATCCAGAGGATATGCAAGGTGCTATATAAATGCAAGTTATTTTTCTTTGCTTTTGTGCTCAATACTATTATTTATAAAACCTAGCATCTCATATGCTTTTTGTACAACTTTATAAAGGTGTCCTCCCATTTTTAAAGATTTTTTATCTGAACCCCTAAGTCTCTCTCTTCTACTCATTTTAAAGCTTTATAATTTAGTATACATTTCATCTGACATCTATCTACCGAACCTGCTAACCTGTCTCCGTCCTTCTGAAGTTGTCTACAGTCCTTAGTTATCCAGACTCCTTATCAGCTTGTACCCTAAACATCTCCTGTTTGAACATTTTCCATTGCTTCTCTGTTGGCTTACCTGCCATTTCTCCTTTCAAATTTATCTGGGTTGGTTCCTTTTCTTATCACATTGAAGTGCATTTTCCAGACAAGTACCTTTATCTTTGGTTGTTCCCTCTCCTTTTCAATTTTTTGTATCAAACCTGATTATGTTATAGTCACTGTTTCCTAGATGTTCCCCGACTCTTATGACCGCTATTTGCCCCAATTCATTTGTTTGGCATCATATCTCTTTTGTGCCATCAAAAAGCCAGATGGGAGTCTTTGGGGGAAAATTTGGGTTGGTTTGCACCTCGGGGCACATATCCCCTAGCGCCCGGGCGTGGTGTCACTAACGCCTCCCGCAAAATTCAGCGGGAGGTTAGCGGTGGCCGTAGCCGGTAGCACCCCGCGCCACCGGCGATGATGTCGCCCTGCGCAGCGCCCCGGCCGCAAACTTCCCTTGCGCCCCCTGACCTATCGCTGCACGATATGCGCAACAGGATCTGGGGGTGGTTTGGCAGCGGCGGCGGCGCAAGTTAAAGGGCAGGTGTCGGGCGGCTATTTTTATTTTGGCCGACTGCCAGCACCTTTTGCTTTTGTATGCGGGGTGCCGGCTGCGATCGCTCAGCCCGGCACTCCTCTTGAGTGCCAGGCTGTTTTCACGGCACCCTGCTCCCTGGTGGTCCGGCATGGCCCCGGTGCAGGCAGCGCTAGGCCCCTCCCCTTTAATCAGGGGAGGAGGCCTGCAATGACACGGCGCTATGTGCTGCTGTGCGTGGCGCAGCTGCACGTAGCGCCGCAAAATTCAGTAGTAGCACCCCAAGCAGGAGGTGGAGCGCTTTCCAGTAGTGCCCCACCTCCTGCTTGGGGCGCTACTACTGAATTTACGGTGGGGGGACATTAATGTTTTCGGGGCACGGCGCCACCCAATCTTTCCCCTTTTGTTTTTTGGTGATGTGTAGGCCATCTTGCTGATGTTGCATTAAAGGCGCTGTGTCATCATTTTACATAATTCAGCTCAATTGTAAATTAATTATGCATCTGTAGACTCCTAACCTTGATTGTATAAGAGTTCAGTAAGGTATGCATGTTCCTTTTTCCCCTCATAAAAAGCTTGGAGTCAGTTTTATTTTTCCTTGCGTAGTAAGATTTCTGCCTGGTTTTAGCTGTTGGTAACAGCTGCTGCCAGCTAAAAATGATTTCCCTTGGCACTAACGTTTCCCTCAATAGCCAGCAGAATTACCAGCCCAACTACCATCTGCCAACTGCTGAAACGTTGACATGGCTAACGAGAGTTAGAAACTGGCTTTAACTCTGCAGGCACTTAGGAGTTTTATTTTAACTCAAAGCCCCCATCTCTCCTCTCATACATGGTTCAATGTGGCACAATTCCAGATGTTCTCAAATGCCATATAATTCAGGGGGTGGGGAGGGGGAGGAACACAAGGAATTTGATTCACTGGAACCCATCCTGCACTTATCACTTGGATAGACTTTCTGCGCTCTCCTTTTTAATGCATGTGGTGGTTGCTGCCCGAGGACAAAAGTGACCAAACAGTTGGTGGGTTAATTAAAAGCAAAACCCATGCTCATGAGTTTAACAGATTAGGAAAAGGAACAATTTTATTTTTGGCTATCAGTTGCCAGTACTCTGGCCAGAAGAATGTGGCAGTGCGTAAATAAATGCAAATCAAAAATGCCAATTAGCCATGGTAATGAATTAAATTGTGCCATGTCATAACACAAAATATAGCTTTTGAGCTGTGGTGATTTGGATTGCAAATCGGGCTCCAATTTTTGGGGGGAAATATTGATGGATTTAATTAGCTTTAAATGATTACAGGGAAAGAAAAATCACAAAAGTTGTAATACCACATAGTATAAACTCTGGGATAGTCCCAGAAATTAAAAGCAGCACTTATTTTTACTCCAGTTAAACTATTTTACAAAATTCGTATTAGTATACAGTTTTTGAATCCTATCAATTTACATTTTTTCCTGTCTGACATAAAAGTAAAAGCAATGCATTGGCTGAAACATGGTTTTCAGTGACCAGTGGACAGTGCATGATGACATCATCCAAACTGCTGGCCTATGCTGCTGCTTTGATTATTACCACTGCAATCTTTTTAAAAAGGTAAGGAGTATTGTGTTTTTATTTAATTTTGGCTACAAACATGACACAAAGTAAAAATAACTGACGACTTATACTTGTGGTTTCTTCCATATTTCTATAATAGGAATTTCAGTGTCCAAGGACTTTAAAAAAAAATGAGAACCAAACCTTAAACTGAAAAACAGTTTTAAAAATAGAGTGCATACATACAAGAGCTGAATACATTTGCTTTTTGTTTAAGAATGTAGCCCTTTGGATCACAGCAAGTGGTTGACTAAAAAAGAAAGTTACATTTTTGAAGACTTAAAAATATCTTTCTATTCACCACTGCAATGCTCACAGTTAACAGTGTGTGAAACGATTGCTTTGATATGCTACATTATCAATCTGAATTTTCCTGTAGTAAAGATTAATTTCAATATTTTGTTACTATGTTACTCCACAAGTTCTGTGTGCAGACGTTGGCAGTCAACTGAACATTTTATAAGTACATATACAAGATCATCTAAACTTTTCCACATGTTAGTTTCCATACTGTTTGGAATGTGTTAAGTGCTCCACCAAGTTAGCTCTATAGAGCTTTCATCAGAAAGAATTTCAATGAGTTTGTCAAATTGCTAAATCACCATCCTCGTGCTTTCCATGGTTAGAGTTAAAGATGGTTTCACTGTATTTTTTTTGGGGGGGGTGGGTTTCAGTTTCTAAACAGATAGTAAAGAAAATGTTCTTTACGATAGTAGGTACTTTTAAAACATTTATTCATGGGATGTGGGCAAGGCCAGCATTTATTGCCCATCCCTAATTGCCCTTGAGAAAGTGGTAGTGAGCCATCTTCTTCAACCGCTGCAGTCTGTGAGGTAAAGGTTTTTCCTAGCGGTTTGATACAACTGAGTGGCTTGCTAGGCCATTTACAGAGGGCAGTTAAGAGTCAACCACACTGCTGTGGGTCTGGAGTCACATATAGGCCAGACTGGGTAACAGACTTCTTTCTCTAAAGGACATTAGTGAACCAGAGGGGTTTTTACAATAACCTGGTAGTTTCATGGTCACCATTACTGATACTTGCTTTTTAATTCCAGATTTTTAATTAATTGAATTTAAATTCCACAGCTGCCAGGATTTGAACTCATGGTCTCCAGCTCATTACTCCTGGATGATTAGTCCAGTAACATAACCACTATGCTACCGTTCCCTACTTACTAAACCATCAGCTTTAAGATTGTAGTTTCTGTACTTGATCTTAATTTTTCTTAAAATGTAATAAAGTAAATTTAATGTCAGATACAATGGGAGAAACAATAATGCCTTTACTGTATTGATTTTGTCATTGCACACAATTGTGTATATAGTCACATCAACATATCACTTGTATGTGATGTAATGACGATGAATACAAAACACAGACTCAGGTTATACTTTTCTCAAAAAAGTCATTTTGTGATAAAGATGGTTTCCCTTTAACCAAGTTACCTCCCCCATCTAATGCCGCTCTGAAATTTATAAATCAACTCATTTAGTTTGTTGGATTCTTTTGATAATATGCATATATGAATTATTAATATGTTGGGGGATGGGTTCTCCTAAAGTTCTTGATTCTGATGAACACTGAGAACAGTAATCTGCTACATGTTGGACTTTTTATAGCAGTGTTGGGCGGAGTGGCCTCAGCGCTGGGTGCCGGGTGGGAGTGGGCACGGTGACAGGGCGGAGTGGGCAGGGCGGAGTGGGGCTGGGCAGAGTGGGGCTGGGCAAAGGGCGGAGTGGGGCTGGCCGCAGGGCGGAGTGGGGCTGGCCGCAGGGCGGAGTGGGGCTGGCCGCAGGGCGGAGTGGGGCTGGCCGCAGGGCGGAGTGGGGCTGGCCGCAGGGCGGAGTGGGGCTGGCCGCAGGGCGGAGTGGGGCTGGCCGCAGGGCGGAGTGGGGCTGGCCGCAGGGCTGAGTGGGGCTGGCCGCAGCGCGGAGTGGGGCTGGCCGCAGGGCGGAGTGGGGCTGGCCGCAGGGCGGAGTGGGGCTGGCCGCAGGGCGGAGTGGGGCTGGCCGCAGGGCGGAGTGGGGCTGGCCGCAGGGCGGAGTGGGGCTGGCCGCAGGGCGGAGTGGGGCTGGCCGCAGGGCGGAGTGGGGCTGGACGCTGGGCGGAGTGGGACTGGGCTCAGGGCGGAGTGGGACTGGGCACAGGGCGGAGTGGGACTGGGCACAGGGCGGAGTGGGGCTGGACGCAGGGCGGAGTGGGGCTGGCCGCAGGGCGGAGTGGGGCTGGGCGCAGGGCGGAGTGGGGCTGGGCGCAGGGCGGAGTGGGGCTGGGCGCAGGGCGGAGTGGGGCTGGGCGCAGGGCGGAGTGGGGCTGGGCGCAGGGCGGAGTGGGGCTGGGCGCAGGGCGGAGTGGGGCTGGGCGCAGGGCGGAGTGGGGCTGGGCGCAGGGCGGAGTGGGCTGGGCGCAGGGCGGAGTGGGGCTGGGCGCAGGGCGGAGTGGGGCTGGGCGCAGGGCGGAGTGGGGCTGGGCGCAGGGCGGAGAGGGGCTGGCCGCAGGGCGGAGTGGGGCTGGCCGCAGGGCGGAGTGGGGCTGGCCGCAGGGCGGAGTGGGGCTGGCCGCAGGGCGGAGTGGGGCTGGCCGCAGGGCGGAGTGGGGCTGGCCGCAGGGCGGAGTGGGGCTGGCCGCTGGGCGGAGTGGGGCTGGCCGCTGGGCGGAGTGGGGCTGGACGCTGGGCGGAGTGGGACTGGGCACAGGGCGGAGTGGGACTGGGCACAGGGCGGAGTGGGACTGGGCACAGGGCGGAGTGGGACTGGGCACAGGGCGGAGTGGGACTGGGCACAGGGCGGAGTGGGACTGGGCACAGGGCGGAGTGGGACTGGGCACAGGGCGGAGTGGGACTGGGCACAGGGCGGAGTGGGACTGGGCACAGGGCGGAGTGGGACTGGGCACAGGGCGGAGTGGGACTGGGCACAGGGCGGAGTGGGACTGGGCACAGGGCGGAGTGGGACTGGGCACAGGGCGGAGTGGGACTGGGCACAGGGCGGAGTGGGACTGGGCACAGGGCGGAGTGGGACTGGGCACAGGGCGGAGTGGGACTGGGCGGAGTGGGGCTGGCTGCTGGGCTGGGTGCTGGTAAATACCCCATGTGAAGTGCTGACCACACATGATCCTTTCAAGAGACCGGCGATACGCTCCGCTTTTCACA
This sequence comes from Squalus acanthias, assembly GCA_030390025.1. Classification (NCBI taxonomy): domain Eukaryota; kingdom Metazoa; phylum Chordata; class Chondrichthyes; order Squaliformes; family Squalidae; genus Squalus; species Squalus acanthias. The sequence goes on along the minus strand of CM059435.1, from coordinate 95,064,266 downwards.
CAACTGCTTATAGCACAAGTTCTTGTGGGCTGCTGAAATCGCAGAGCTTTTCACGGATGATTTGCCGCTTAACTATTTTCATGTTTATTTCCACCTCACAGCCCTGTGACGGCTTTTCAATAGGAACCCCTCCCCGGTGACAACAGTCTATAAAGCAAGTCACCCGTTCAACTCAACCTTGCAGGCGGTAAACCACTGGCAGCTTCACCGGGGGAGACACAAACCCGCAGGGAAATAGTAACAAACACACTTTGCAATAAAGGAGTTTGTCAACAGTACTGAGATCAGTTTGGACTTGCCCTAGAAATTACCCCGTCCCTGCAAACCTGTTGCCTGCAGAATGCCTTGTGTACGAATATTTAGCTTTAGTTCTTGCATAAGCCCCAACTTTAACAAATCTGTGCCTTACCTTAACCACATCGTCGTTCAGATGCTTCGGGTCCCTGTTGATCAAGTCGATCTCTTTGGTGTGAACATCAGTCACGTATTTCTCGTTCAGCTTATCATCTTCCATTTTATTATTGGGTTTGTAAATATTCCCGTGGTCTCTGATCGGCGACGGATATAAAAGTCCCTGGAAAGGGTGAGAGCAATTGCTTTTTTTAAAGACAAACTTCGAGCCGCTCCGAGATAAAACGCCGAAGGTGGCCGCCGCCTGATGCCTAAGAGGAACTTTTTGGAGCCTGATCGCATTTAAAGGGGAAAGTAGGGCTGCACCACACCCCTGTAAACCGGGGCTGGCGGCAGCGGCGCCATTCCCAGCCCTGCACCAGGGGGCAGCACAGGGAATCACAGTGAGTGAATCCAGCACAGCACTGTAACAATCTGCTGGGAAATCTCCCAAGTGATACAGTGAGTGAATCCAGCAGAGCACTGCAACAATCTGGTGGGACATCTCCCACCAAGGGATACAGTGAGCGAATCCAGCTCAGCACTGCAACAATCTGCTGGGAAATCTCCCACCAAGGGATACAGTGCGCGAATCCAGCACAGCACTGCAACAATCTACTGGGAAATCTCCCACCAAGGGATACAGTGCGCGAATCCAGCACAGCACTGCAACAATCTGCTGGGAAATCTCCCAAGTGATACAGTGCGCGAATCCAGCACAGCACTGCAACAATCTGCTGGGAAATCTCCCAAGCGATACAGTGAGTGAATCCAGCACAGCACTGTAACAATCTGCTGGGAAATCTCCCACCAAGGGATACAGTGAGCGAATCCAGCTCAGCACTGCAACAATCTGCTGGGAAATCTCCCACTAAGGGATACAGTGAGGGAATCCCGCTCAGCACTGCAACAATCTGCTGGGAAATCTCCCAAGTGATACAGTGAGTGAATCCAGCAGAGCACTGCAACAATCTGGTGGGACATCTCCCACCAAGGGATACAGTGAGCGAATCTAGCTCAGCACTGCAACAATCTGCTGGGAAATCTCCCACCAAGGGATACAGTGAGCGAATCCAGCACTGCAACAATCTGCTGGGAAATCTCCCACCAAGGGATACAGTGAGCGAATCCAGCTCAGCGCTGCGACAATCTGCTGGGAAATCTCCCACCAAGGGATACAGTGGGGGAATCCAGCACAGCACTGCAACAATCTGCTGGGAAATCTCCCACCAAGGGATACAGTGAGCGAATCCAGCACTGCAACAATCTGCTGGGAAATCTCCCACCAAGGGATACAGTGAATGAATCCAGCACAGCACTGTAACAATCTGCTGGGAAATCTCCCACCAAGGGATACAGTGCGCGAATCCAGCTCAGCACCAATCTGCTGGGAAATCTCCCACCAAGGGATACAGTGAATGAATCCAGCACAGCACTGTAACAATCTGCTGGGAAATCTCCCACCAAGGGATACAGTGCGCGAATCCAGCTCAGCACTGTAACAATCTGCTGGGAAATCTCCCACCAAGGGATACAGTGAGCAAATCCAGCTCAGCACTGTAACAATCTGCTGGGAAATCTCCCACCAAGGGATACAGTGAACGAATCCATCACAGTACTGTAACAATCTGCTGGGAAATCTCCCACTAAGGGATACAGTGAGCGAATCATGCTCAGCACTGCAACTATCTGCTGGGAAATCTCTCACCAAGGGATACAGTGAGCGAATCCAGGCAGCCTATTCCCAGCACTGCACTGTAACCATCTGCTGGGAAATCTCCCAGCACTGGCTCACTCCCCTGCCCAATGCATAACTGCGGTCACAAGCTGTTGGGGAGTGATTCCGTCCAATACCTGTGTCCAGTCTTTCACCGGCATCCCAGATTCCCTTCCTCCCAAAAGTTCGCTTTTTGAAAAGAAAAACCCTGAAAATGTAGGATTAATAAATCAGCAAGAATTTGGGAACTCAATGAGAGGCTGCGGGAATCAGAGGTTGAAAGGAATAGAATAAGTTCCAAGTGTTTGGGGGATCTTCTGTGAAGCCCTGTCTTTGAGGGAGGATCATAGGCATAAACAGTATTCAACATGTATGATACATAAATGGCCATTGATTGGATTGCAAACTGACAGTAATAAACTTTCAGACAATGTAACAACTTAACATTCTCGGCAAGGAGTACAGACCATTTCCAAACGTTATTCCGGCTCTCTAACTTCAAGTAGTTTCGTGTTCCATTGATTTGCAAGGTTTTTAAAAAAAACAAAATCCTAGGTGCATATTAGTTTTGTTTAATAATAACTCGTGTATTTTCTAACTTTTTTATTAGCACACGGTAAACATGGCAGAATTTCGGCAAAATATTTTGCTTCTGAGCCACGACTGATTCAGTTATTCTGCAGTGTGTGCCCGCTATCACTACACGACCTGCCTGCATTCTTCGCAACAGATAAGACGCGCAAGACACTGATTCGGTTGCTGCAATCCTACCCGCGTTAGCAGGTCACGTCTGATAGTTCGAATATGTGTTACAAGTAAGGCGGATGCATCCGTTCCTTACCTCAAATTCTCCGATCTTGTCACCAGACATAGTTCCTCAAACAACTGGAATGCAACAAAAAGTCTGCTGCAGCTTTAGATGTATTAGTACCCTGCGGAAGGAAGATTACATTTGAAGTAGGTAGTGATCGCCGGGCTTTGTGGCAGGGCGCCAGTTCCCTTGGGCTGTATTTAGAGCTCTGAGTTTGAAGAGCGCTGCTTCTTAATGCAACGAACGCGAAGTTCCCAGTTACGGCGGGAAATAGAGAATGCATACATACATATGCAGTGAATCATGGCAAGTGTCAGGGCTGCGGGACGGGGTATGGGCCAATGACAGAATCTACTGCAAACGTGTAAGAGAGAATCTGTCGGAGAGGAAGGTAGAACCTGCACGAGGCAATGCGAGCGACAAATGTAATAGCACGAGAGAGGTGGAGAATGTGTCGGAGGAGGTCGAGGGAATATAAACACAAACAGGAGGAACAGGGAATACACCGTGAGAGGCATGGCATGTGTTGGGTGTAGAAAGGACAGAAATAACTCCGGCAAAGTAGTGACAGAAATTCAACAGATGCTTACATATAACTGGATGTGTGGTTGGGAAAAGGGTCACCAGGCATGGCAACAAAAGTGAACAGTGAAAAGCATTTCGTCTCACAGAGAAACAAACCTTTGTACATAGGGACAGGAAGTCGAAGTTTGTTCGCATCATATTTATCAAGGAGGCATTCCAAGCATCATGTAAAGTAGGCAAACAAGCCAAACTCGTGAGGGTTTTAATTGTATTAATGACAGGACACCATCTGTCAAAAGAAGTCTTCTCTACCTGAACCTAATTTGCCGTGATTTCTCTGGTTTTGTACTGATGCAACAAAGATGAGGGGACCAAAATAAAAGAAAACACACCTTGATGCAGAATATAATTTAAGAACTGCTCTACCTATACAATCAAACGTCCCCTACAAGTATACATTAGATTCCTTCCATTCCCACTGATTTCTGGGACATTCTCTGTGACTAAGGTGCATTAGTCCTCCTCAACATCTCTGCAGCCTTTGCCACAGTCAAACACACCATCCCCCGTCAATGCTGCCCCTTGGCAACATCATCCACAGACACGGAGCCACCTTCCACAGTACACTGAAACACCCAACGCTCTTAGCCTCTCCACTGCCTCTGTGCTGTCAGACTGCTTCTCTGACATCCAGTCTTGGATGAGCCTTAATTTCCTCTAGCTAAACATTGGGAAGACTATCGCCATTTTTTAATCCCCCGTCTCAAACGCTATGATTCCATCCACCTCCCCAGCCACTGAACCAGCCTGTTTGCAATCTCAGTGTCCTATTCAAGCCCAAGATGTATCCCATCCATCACAAAGACCACTTACTTCCACTGCTATTACATCGCTCGCCTCTGCCCATTTGCTGCTAAAACTTTCATTCATACTTTTGTAACCTCCGGACTCAACTATTCTAATGCTCTCCTGGCCAGCCTCCCATCCTCTACCCTCTGTAAACTTCTGGTCATCCAAATGTCTGCTGCCCATATCCTATCCCGTGCGAAATCCTGCTCACCCATCATGCCTGTCCTCAATGACTTATATTGGCTCCCGGTCCCCCAACGCCTCAACTTAACAATTCATATCCTTGTGTTTAAATCTCTTCATCACCTCACCACTCCTTATCTCTAGCCTCCTCCAGACCTACAACTCCCCCCCCCCCCCCCCCCCACCGACTCTGGAATCTTGCGTCTCCATCCCCGTTGGAGATGCCACCTTTTGGATGTGACATTAAACCGAGGCCTCGTCTTCCCTCTCAAGTGGAATTAAAAGACCCCATGACACTATTCAAAGAAGAACAGGGGATTCTCCCCGTTGTCCTGGACAATATATCTCCCTCAAGCAACATCACTAAAAAGATTATCTGGTCATTACCACATTGTTGTTTATAGAAACTTGCAGTCCACAAAATTGCTGCCATGTTTCCTACATTATAACAGTGACTACACTTCAAATGTACTTAATTGTCTGTGAAGCATTTTGGGACATCCTGAGGTTGTGAAACGTGTTATATACATGCAAGTCTGGGCTTTATAAATAGAGGTCATGATGTGGAGATGCCGGCGTTGGACTGGGGTGGACAAAAATGAGAAGTAGGGAAAGAGTTGAATAGATTTTTTCTGTGTTTATATTGTGAATTCTGGGAGGTTCTCTCACAGCTACCCTACCTGAAGAAGGAGTGAACAGCTCCGAAAGCTTGTAAAATTAAATAAATCTGTTTTACTATAACCTGGTGTTGTGCGACTTCTCATTTATAAATAGAGGCATAGAGTACAAAAGCCAGGAAGTTATGTTAAACCTATATAAAACACAAGTTCGACCCCAGCTGGAGTATTGTGCCCAATTCTGGGCACCACACTTTAGGAAGGACATGAAGGCTTGGAGAGGGTACAGAAGAAATTTACTAGAATGGTTCCATGGATGAAGGATTGCAGTAATATGGATAGACTGGAAAAGCTGGTGTTGTTTTCCTTAGAGCAGAGAAGGCTAAGAGGAGATTTGATAGAGGTGTTTAAAATCATGAAGGGGTTAGATAGAATAAATAAAGAGAAACTGTTTCCAATGACTGAAGGGTCGATAACCAGAAGGAACAGATTAAAGGTGATTGATAAAAGAACCAGAGGCAATATGAGGAAAAACTTTTTATGCAATGAGTGGTTAGGATTTGAAATACATTGCCTGATAGGGTGATGGATACAGATTGAATAGTAGCCTTCAAAAGGGAATTGGATAAATACTTGAAGGAGAAAAAATTGCAGGGCTATGAGGAAAGAGCGGGGGAGTGGGACTAACTTCAAAAGACTCGATGGGCCAAGTGGCCTCCTTCTGTGCTGTACTGTTCTATGAGTCCTTTGCTTCCCTTTCCTTTGTATCCTCCGCCTGCTTCACGACGACATGCAAGCCGTGATCCTGACCAACGGTTCCACCACACACCCAATTCACGTACGAACCGGGGTCAAGCAAGGCTGTGTCATCGCACCAACGCTCTTCTCGATCTTCCTTGCTGCAATGCTCCATCTCACCCTCAGTAAGCTCCCCACTGGAGTGGAGCTAATTTACAGAACAAACGGGAAACTGTTCAACTTCCGTCGCCTCCAGTCCAGATCCAAGGTTGTCCCATCATTTTTCGTCGAATTACAGTATGCAGACGCCGCTTGCGTCTGCGCTCACTCGGAGGTCGAACTCCAAACCATCGTCAACACCTTCACCGAAACGTACGAGAGCATGGACCTTACACTAAACATCCGTAAGACAAAGGCCCTCTACCAACCTACCCCCGCCACACAGTACTGCCCCCCGATTATCAAAATCCACGACAAGGCCTTGGACAACGTGGACCACTTTCCATACCTCGGGAGCCTACTGTCAACAAGGGCAGACGTCGATGACGAAGTCCAACACCGCCTTCAGTGTGCCAGTGCAGCCTTTGGTCGCCTGAGGAAGAGAGTGTTTGAAGACCAGGACCTCAAACCCGGCACTAAGCTCATGGTCTACAGGACAGCAGTGATACCCGCCCTGCTGTATGCCTCAGAGACATGGACCATGTACAGCAGGCACCTCAAAGCACTGGAGAGGTACCACCAACGCTGCCTCCGCAAGATCCTGCAAATCCATTGGCAGGATAGGCGCACCAACGTCCCCAGCATCGAAGCTTTGACCACGCTCGATCAGCTCCGATGGACGGGTCACATTGTCCGCATGCCCAATACGAGACTCCCAAAACAAGCGCTCTACTCGGAGCTCGGCAAGAGAGCCCCAGGTGGGCAGAGTAAACGCTTCAAGGACACCCTCAAAGCCTCCTTGAAAAAGTGTAACATCCCCACCGACACCTGGGAATCCCTGGTCCAAGACCGCACAAAGTGGAGGAGAAGCATCTGGGAAGGCGCCGAACACCTCGAGTCTCTTCGCTGGGAGCAAGCGGAAGCCAAGCGCAGGCAGCGCAAGGAGCGCATGTCAACCCAAGCACCCCACCCACCTGCCCCTTCAACCACCGTCTGCCCCATCTGTGACAGAGACTGTAGGACCCGCATTGGACTCATCAGTCACCTGCAAACTCATTTTTAATGTGGAAGCAAGTCATCCTCGGTTCCGAGGGACTGCCTAAGAAGAAAAGATATGCAGTCTAGCTCAGATATCTAGATATTTTAAGGTTTATAAGATGTTCAATTTAGTTTGTTGTGAAGCCTCATAAGGTTAAGCATAGAGATTACAACTGGCATTTAGGTTATGCATTGAGGTTACATTTGGAACTTTAGTTACACTTTGAGATTACAATTGGTATTTAGGTTTAGGTATTGAGTTTATAATCAGTATTTTAATTATGCATTGAGGTTACAATCAGCACTTAGGGTAGTGGTTATTAATCAGCAGAGTATAAATCATTACAGACAGGAAGACACATTCAATGTAGTGCAGTATTTCAACCATAGCTGGGTTCTCTTGGTTACAGTACAGCAAGTTACGTTCAAAGTCCAAGACTGCCACACAGTTTAGCAAGGCTACATTTACAGTTTGTACTCAATGTGACAGCTTTATATACAAGCTGCTCCTTCTGGCAGGTTGACTTTATGGTCCCGTCTGCAAACTTCCTCTAGATAGCTTGCGGTGAACTTCCCTTAGTCGAAGGGAATTGATGTCAATTGTGGTACACCAATTGTTGCCCTGGCTGTAGCCAGTTAACTCAGCACAGAACAAAAACTGAATCTGGGACTTTTTGGTTTGTACAACAGTATTATATGGGCGGTGCCTTTACCCACAGGACATGGAAAGAGGTCAGAGAGAAAGTTTTTAAAACCTCACTCCCATAGCAAAAATTAGACCTGTTATAACTGTATTCAGTAATTGTACAGTCCATAGGATTACATAGGATATACGGCACAGAAACAGGCCATTCAGCCCAACCAGTCCATGCCGGCATTTATGCTCCACACGAGCCTCCTCCCGTCTTTCCTCATCTAAATCTATCAGCAAAATCTATTCCCTTTTCCCTCATATGCTTGTCTAGCCTCCCCCTAAATGCATCTGTACTTTTTGCTTCAACCACTTAGTGTGGTAGCGAGTTCCACATTCTCACCACTCTTTGGGTAAAGAAGTTTCTTCTGAATTCCCTATTGGATTGCTACACTATAAGCTGATACTTATAGTGACTCTTTTCTAAATGTGGTATTTCATACGTTGGTATTTCTTATGTTCTTATTAAAACTGATTCTGATTTCAAGCTAATATTGGACCAAATGATGTAATGAAAATAAATGGAAAAGTATGATGCCACTGAATTGTTTTTATTTATAACTTTGTAATGTACCTCACAAAAAATCTTAAAACTGTACAATCTGTGCACAGATTTTTAAAGCACAGGTGTAGATAGATGTACAAACACAACACAGCAGATTTATATAGAGTCCATTACATAAGTGCAGTGCACAACCTTTACAAGTGCTGCAAAATACAACATCTAAAAGATTACCAATATTTCACCACCATTATATGTTGATACAATAGCACAATTTTGGTCTATAAAGTTGCAACATAAAGCATTATAACAAAGAAGTGTGTATATGTATACTGATTTGGAATTACTCATATCCACTTGATATGTAAAATTAAAGTAAAACCCACTAATTTAAGAAGAAACAGATCAGAACATTTTGATTCTCATTATCTCAATTAAAACATTACTACTGGGTATTCAACAAGTTACAACTTGCATTTAAATACTGCACTTAGCGTAGAAAACATCCCAATGTGCTTTACAGAGGAGTAGAACAAAGGAATAGATAAGGGAATGGATGCTAAGCCATGGAGAGGGAGGTTAGGAGGGGTGCCTGAAAGCTTGGATGAAAAGCTGGATTTTGGGAAGGTTTCGAAAGGTGCAGCGAGGAGAGGCAGAGGGTTTCAGGGAGGGCTATCCATAAAGTAGGGCGAAGGTGACTGAAGGCTCTGCCACCAAAGATCCGGCAAAGGGAGGAGGGGATGGACAAAAAGCCAGAGTTGGAGCACTAAAGATTGCTGGAGGAAATCTAAAGCCGCAGGAGGGCAGAGATAAGGTAGGGGGAGTTTATGGAGGGATTTGAAGATGAAGACAAAGATTTTAAACTTAATGCATTGGGAGACTGGAAGCCAATGTAGCTTAGCAAAGACAAGGGTGATAGGTGAGCATTTTGGACCAGTTGAAATTTATGGAGGGAGAAGGATGGGAGGCTAGTGAGGAAGACATTGGAGAATTTGTCAATATAAGAACAATACAAGTCTCTAGTCATATAAATTAAGACTGAGGGAGTTGCAGATCATAATTTGAAAATGTACTATGCATTAGAAATCATTTATGATTGAATATTATTTATATCTTGTTACTTTTGCAAACAATATACCCTCTGCACATAGTTACCGCCAATAGTAAATGCTTATTGTTTGGACTGAAGCCTGTGAAATGAATTCTGTTTCTTCAGTTTTGCCTTCCAACATTTCCAAATAACAGAATCATCACGAAAACTAATTTATTTGCAACTCTCAAAACCCATCAAGAGTTCAGGGCTGTTTCTTCTTAAGTGATTGTACTTTACTTTAACTTTACTGTATTAAGTAGATATGAGCATTTCCTGAAATATAATACAAGATTTAATTATTGCACAGCAATATCTTTGTATAATCTTCCTTAATTATTACCAGAAACAGTGTGTATCCTGGCTTATAATAGAAAATATCAATTATACGTATACATATTTCTAAATGAACTTTATGCAAAAGTGCATATATACTTAAAAAGATGTCAGATACTTTCTGAAAGTGCATTTGGAATGAAAAGTATAAGCATAGATAATGCTAGTCTTTTTTCATAATATCTGGAAAAATTCCTTTTAGGTACTGGTTGTACTCTTTGATCATCAACCACCTTTTTCTTGCCTCCTTAAGCTCGAGTGAAGCGGAAATTGACTGCAGAGAAGCAGCGTCCTATACTCTGACACAGAGGAGAAATAAACATGTCCATAATACTTCTCCAGATAGCCTTAAAGGAGGGCAGGCTCATCATAAAGCTCTTCACAAGGGGCATAAGAAACCTGAAGTTAAAACATGGACTCAATTACTCACAAGCATCTTACAGATTCATAATGATACAAGTTAACACACGGAAAACTCAAGTGTTTCAAATTGTGCATCTTCAACCCACTGAGAGCTGCAACAACTTCCCACCTCAAATCAATTCCCTACTGTCATTGGTATATGCCATGAACAGATAAGCTTTGCATACTTATTTCATTCTCTCCTGTTAATTGTGTGTGTGTGTGTGTGTGTGTGTGTATAAAACCAGTTAAGAACAGAAATGGTATAGTGAATTTCTCTTAAAATGAATTTGTCCAACACCGACAGTAGTAAGCATATTTGAACTCTTGACCTCTACCTGTTGCTTTCTCCTCCCCTTTTTATTTTGGTCAGTCCTGTAAAGGGGCTTCTCCTGCCTCATCCTGCCTGTTCTGATGAGGAGTCCCACCTGAAACATTAAACTTTCTCTTTCACGAACTGACTGACCTGTGTATCTTCAGTATTTTCTCATTTTTACTCATTTCATTTGTTCCACTCTTGTCCATTTCCTAATATTCAAATATATTATACTGTTAAAATATCCTAATAGGATATAACAATATATATTTGGCTACGTTAACGATGTATAAAACATTAAAAACGCTAGTGTATTTTAATTTTCTTTAAAAATAAGTTAGAAAAATTTGGAACCAGCCTAATAATTCCTATTTGCATAACATTGGTCTTTCACCACGTTTGTTGCCAAAATATATAGTACTTGGGCTTAAATTTCCTGCATATTTGCGGCCAGTAACAAGTGCTTTCTGGGCGCGAATCAAATATGCGGCCTAAAAGGTCGAGGAATTTTGGGTGTGAGTTATGCACGTAACAACAATATGCCCAAATCTCTTCGATATTTTATGGTCGTCTATCGATCCCTCCATCCAAACACATCTCTTCTCATAAAACTGGCCATGTTATGAAGCCTTATATATGTGTTTTCTGCAAATGCGCTTGCTCAGAGGCTCTCTGAACATCACAACCAAATTTTTAGGCGCAGCAGCAAACAGTCGTTTTTCTGATATTTAGTTGCAACTTTTTGAGCGTTTAATTTATTTTTATTCCTCCCTGAGACCTGCTCTATATCTTCTTTTTGATTTAATGCATTTTTATGGCATAAGCATAAGTCACATTAAAAGTTGAAAAGCTTCCCCGCTTGCAGGTTCTCATGCCATTTGGCCCAACTGGTCTGTGCCAGTGTTTATGCTCCACATGAGCCTCCTCCCACCCTACTTCATCTAACCCTATCCTTTTATTCCTTTCTTCCCCATGTGTTTATCTAGCTTCCCCTTAAAAGCATCTATGTTATTTGCCTCAACTATTCCTTGTGGTAGCAAGTTCCATGTTCTAACCACACTCTGGGTAAAGAAGTTTCTCCTGAATTCCTTACTGGATTTATTAGTGACTATCTTATATTTAAGAGAGAGTTTTCTCTGTCTTTTTTCCTGGCCTTTCTGATTCTCCCAGTGTCCTCTTCTGTTTCTCTTTTTCTGGTTCTGATTCTTTCTCTGATCCAATCTTCCCTCAGTAACAGTAATTAGCCTCTAATTTAGCTCGGAAATGTATGAAAATAGGAACAGGAGTAGGCCATTCAGCCCCTCGAGCCTGTTCCGCCATTCAAATAGATCATGGTTGATCTGTATCCTAATTCCATCTACCCGCCAATGTGCGTGAATGATGGTTGAATGAGTTAAAACTTCAATTTTCAGAAGAGAAATATAGCGACCCAGAATTTGCTGTCAAAATAATGGCGAGTTTAACGGCATGTAAATTGTCCAGCAACTTGTGGCATGGAAGAGATACTTTTCCGTTAGTCTCACGGAAACGGCAGCTCATCCTCAACCACCCCATGTGTTTCATGAAGTTGCTGCATTTTCACCTTAATTGACCATTAAACTTGCCATAGAAAGTTAGGGCTAGTACTTAACAGCATAAGTACCTTTTTAATGAGATTTATGTTCCTGCAATGCCAATCAACCTCTCCAGCCCAGAAAGGGAACAATTTAACTGTGGATTTCATTCCTACAGGTAGTAAATTGTTGTTAGAGATTTTTAAAATTAAAAATGTAAATTAAAAAAAACTTACTTTTCCTGTCTTTTATTCCTCGCTCTCTCTCTTAATCCAATCTTTCTTTCCCTCTCTCTCTTTCTATATCTAATTTGGTTCTAATTCACCCTCCTTCTCTGCCATTCCTCTTTCTTTCTCAATCCTTAAATCTGGTTGGTTAAGGAGATAGACTGTTGGTCCTGTCATTCATTCAGGTGCCAGATCAGATGCCCCTTGCTTGTTATCAGCTGGCACTTCCAGCAACATTTTTGAGCTGAAGGGTGAGGGGAAAAAGTCAAACTAACAGGGACACCCAACTCCAGCAAATTCTGGGCTGTGGTGAGAGTTCCGAGTTTTCCTTAGGCGCTGATTTACGCCCGTTTTTACATTCAGGCTATTCTCATTAGATTGATAGGGAATCTTAAGATCGGGAGAATGGGCGTGGGAATGGCGCCCACGCAGGAAATTCAGGCCAATGTTTTCCGTTCCATAGAAGGCTGACAAATTGAACATTTCGTTTGTATTGGCAAACTGAACCCGTTTTTAGCAGGAAAGGAATTTCTGTATTCTCACGATCTGATTTCATCTTTGGATGAACTAAACGTGATCTTATCCATTATATCTAATTTATAACTAGTTATCAACTGGAGCGGACAAGTTGCAAAAGGCAAAACACTGCTTCCTCGATTTAGGGAAAAGGCACGCTTACCAAACGTGGATGTAACTTATTATTGCAAAGAGAATCCCTATGATGAAGGCCAGGGGGATGGCGAGGAAAAGAGTCAGCAATTTGTACAGCACGAATTTACTGAGCTCAAACGACGCGTGGCTGCAAATCCAGACTCCGTCGAAAGTTTGCGTCCCGGCAGGTTCTGCGATCACATCTTCGAAAGAAACCTAGAGACAAACGTGCACATCAGTGACCACAGGCAGCATGCCACCACACCCATTTAAACCTGGAATGAGGCGTGCAATTTTTACCAGAATACCTTAGTCGACCATCGTGTACAAAATATGGATTTCAGTGGATCCTTGTGAACTTTTTAAAATGATTTTTGTTTCTAAATTATCTCTATTTTAGGACTGATTCGTCGATGTACAACGACAATAAAGGGGCGCGGAAGACCGGCGCTCTATCGCCTGATCACTTTTTTTTTTGTCCACACCAGGGGACAAACTACCCACACAAACGTCCCTTGTAGATCGCTGTCACTTTGTACAATCTGCACCTAACCCGATCGAACTCATCCCCACCATCGGTGACAATCCCCCCCTCGATCACATTCCCGCCCGTCATAGGGACACTTCCACTAAATATCTATTTGCGCCCACCCACAGGCGAGGAATACACGGTCTGAAGGCCGGGAGGGACAGTGGACACGGTGCTTCCCGCCCGCCTGCCCGAGCTCTCGCTCACCTTGATGTGAGTGTTCACTCCTTTCGGGTCTCTCTTGTGGTGCTCTTTCTCCTCCGGCAGCGATTCTTCTCGGCGAGGGAGGAACTCGGTCGGTTTAAAAAAATCATCATCTTCAAACTTTACCCCGCGTTCAATAGTACCCGTTTCCTTTCCCATTGTATTTTTTTTCTCCCTTCCCCCCCCCACCTCTTCTGGATGTTTTAGTTCCTTTCGTTGTTCAAACTCTTCCTGCAGTCGCGAATTGAGCAGCGCGGCGGCTCTGGGTCAGAGCCACGCCCGCTGGGCGCAGTCAGAGATGGAATCTAGCTCGAGTCCCATGGCCTGTATCAGCCACCCAATACATCCCTCCAAACAAGGACTTCGATGCACACACACATACACAGCTCGCCCACAGGCAACCACTTGGCAACGCTGATAGATTTAGGTGGGTGGAGGGGCAGCAATGTGATGTGCAAATTCACTGGCAAAATGGGCAAGCTGCCATCTTTCAGTATCTGTGCGTTTCTGCCAATAGCCAATTAAATTCTGGAGCTTTAGTTAGGGATTCAAACCAGCCCATGCATATGAAGTTAATGTGGACAGATTCAGGAAATAGTTTCCCACTGGATAGGCATTCCTCCCTGCCCGTCCCAGATCCAAATACTGCTCACTTCAGAACAAATGCAAAGCCTCCCGTTTTCTCATTGGCGGGGGGTGATGTGTAAACTGCAAATGACATCGATATTTTATCAGTCTTACTTTCAAAATTATTATTGCTGTTATTCTTTTTTCATGTTTCTTTTAAAAGAGGAGCCAGTCTGTTGGTCCTGCCAGCCATCAAGAGCAGCTGTTCCAACCCAGACAGACTGCAAATGCAAAAGTGAGTATTGGTTTTGACTGGCACCATTTAAAAAGGTCAACGTATTAAAAACTCCCATATCTGGGGCACTTGCCAAAAGAGAGTAAACTTCGCGAGGAAAGAGAAAGCAGGATATGTTAATAATTAAACTAAATTCTGTGAAAAATACACGGAATGAGTTAGTTGCAGCGTAAAGGTCCATCTACTCTGCTTAAGTAATATTTTTGAAGCACAAGAGGTTTTAAAACACAAATGTGGAAGCGCTACACAGCACAACAGCGTTCTACATCAGCATTCCCTGAGTGAGGTATGACAAAAATGAAATATTTTTTCTAGTTTTGACTTGGTGGCAGACCCTTTAAATCCAGTTGCAATACATAAAGAGTTTAAAGCCAGCTGCAGTTAATTTCCATGTGCCCAGCAAGTTGTGAGGTTTGGTTAGTTACTTCTATAAGTGTGAGAGGAGTACTAAGCAACATAATTAAAACACAGACAGTACTGTATGATTGGTTCAGTCATGTGAATGACTGACAGCTCCTTTATAAATTGAGTTGTCATTTATTTAAATCCAAGGAGCCTGGGCAATTATTTTAAGGCGTATTTAAGTAAGTTGATTTGTCCAAGCACAAAGGGCTCGATTTTGCCAGGCCCGAGGAGGCGGGAATGGAGGCGTGTGGGATGTTAAAATTGCAAAAAATGGCAGGCGGGCCCGACCCCGCCTCCATCCCGCCTCCGAGCAATTTTCCCAAATGCGTGGTTTCTGATCCCGTCTCCAAGAGGCGGGTTAGGTCCTTAAGGCCCTTAACAACCTCTTAAATGCCTCTATAATCCCATTTTGAGAGGCCTTTCTGATTTTAAGACTTTTCCGACGTGATGCACGCCTCCTCTGAAACACGACGGTGAAACCTGGCGGTAGCACACAAGGATTGCTGACTATCAGCTGCAGGTCCACCACTAAGAAGGGGATTTGATCAATCATAATTCTGGGGGAACTTTTAGCAGTCATAAACATTGTTGTGGAACATTGGAGCCTGGAGTAGTAGTAGTACAAAAAAAATCTGGGAGCAGACTTAGGTCTCCTGCTGCTCATTTTGCCTCCAGGTCCCTCTCACAGCAAAGGCCAAAAGGCTGGCAGTCTTTGCAGACCTTAAATGCAGCAGCAATGATGACATCATCAGAGGCGACTTTCAGACTGAAAAAACTAATTGGGTCATGGGTTCCCACATGCTGGAACTCAATTATCCAATTAGGGGAAAATCGAATAATTCTCCCACATCCAATTGGAGTCGGGTGGCTAACACAAAAAGCGGATGACACGACCCCAGCTCACCCCAATGACAAAATCGAGCCCAAAGAGTCTGTTTGGAACCATCAAAGGTTAGGTCAGACATGTGTAGCTCCTATTATCTAAACTATATAAAAGAAACACTGTGTATATAAAATGTTAATTGGAAAGAATACTAATTTAGTGTAGAGATTGTAATACAGGAAACTTTTGTTTATCCGGCACCCAAATATCCGGAATTCTCGCTTAACCGGCAAAAATCATCCTCCGAAAACTCCTCTCAAATAACCGGCAATGTTGCCGAGTCGCAGTCGAGTCTCCGCGAACGCCGAGTACTCCGAAAACTCCTCTCAAATAACCGGCAATGTTGCCGATCCCGAGTCCGAGTCCAAGTCCGCGAACGCCGATTTAGTCAGTAGGGGTAGTTTTCAAAAGTGCCACTACTCGGCCTCCTGGCGCTGTCGGAAGTCCGAAACACTGCAGTAGCAGGAGTTGATTCTCCCGCGCTGCCTGGAGTCTCTTTGTTAAAAATAGCCTCGGTAGATATAACTCTCCGTTATCCGGTACTTTCGACAAACCGGCACCACGCCGGTCCCGTCGGTGCCGGTTAATAAAGAGTTTCCTGTAATTTGTTTCTCTCAAGTGGTTAGATACCATAATTTCTATTGTAAATATATGTTACAAGTTGATCTCCTGTGGTATTACACACACAGAATCAAGACCGAGCCACATAAAGAGATATTAGGACAAACTTGGTCAAAGAGGTAGGTTTTAAGGAGCTTCTTAAAAGAGGAGAGGTTTCAGAAAGGAATTCCAGAACTTATGGTCTAGGCAGCTGAAGGAAATCGGAGATGCACAGGAGGCCAGAATTGGCGGAGCTCAGAGATCTTGGAAGGTTGTAGGGCTAGAAGGAGGCGACAGAGATAGGGAGGGCCGAGGTCATAGAGGGATTTGAACACAAGGATGAGAATTTTAAAATCAAGGCATTACCAGACCAGGAGCCAATGTAATAGGGTTCGAGAATGGGATAATTAGACCAAGGAATGCAGACTTAATTCAATCCTCATTTTAAAGTAATATCTAATGTTCTTATTTTTATATAATACTTGATATTTTTGTGGAGTATAGACTGAGGAGCTAGGAGATGCAAAACTGAGGAGCGACAGTGCCAAACTGGCAGAAGAATGTAATTACAACATGACAATCTCACTTTGGTCTCTTTCTCCTATTCCTCTGGTTCTCCTCTTTCAAGCACCCCTTGATCCACCCCTTTGGCCTTTCTTTTAAAATCCTCATGCTCTACTGTTCTCCCCAAGGCCCACCCCGAGTTTATCACCAAGATATCCTCCCTCAGCCTCTGCACTGAACAAGTCCTTAAAAAGTGCAAACAAAGTACTGACTGGGGCTCATTTCTAGAGGAATAGAATACAAAAGCAGGGAGGTAATGTTAATTTTATATAGCACCTTGGTTCGACCATACCTGGAGTACTGTGTGCAGTTCTGGTCTCCATATGACAAAAATTATATTGCAGCATTGGAGAAAATGCAGAAAAGATTTACATGGCTATCACCACAATTGAGAAGAGGCAACTATAATCAGTTTCTCATTTTTGAATTCCAACCCGCTTAAGGTAAAGGCCAACACTCCATTTCTCTCTGCCTTTCCCCAAACCTTTGGGTAGGATCAGTTAGCTGTATCTCAGCTAGTCCACTCACCATATAGTACACTGGCTCCCTGAGCAGTAAAATCACTCAAAGCAATTGGCAAATGATGTACTGCCACTCCACGTGCCTCTTTTGTGCTTAGAGCCAGTGAGACTCCCACCTGAAATTACGGTGGTTCTCTGACTCTGTTCGGGGTGAGAAGTTTAAGGCTTTGTGCTGTGCTGTCAGCAACACCTATAGCTTACAGCCTGACATAGTCATACTCACAGAATCATACCTTTCAGCCAATGTCCCAAACTCCTCCATCACCATCCCTGGGTATGTCAGCCCCTTATTCTAAGACTATGTCCCCTAGTTCTCGTCTCACCCGTCATCGGGAACATCCTCCCCGCATCCACCCGATCCAACCCCTTCACAATCTTATATGTTTCAATAAGATCGCCTCTCATTCTTCTGAACTCCAATGAGTAGAGTCCCAATCTACCCAACCTCTCCTCATATGACAACCCCCTCATCCCCGGGATTAACCGAGTGAACCTTTTTTGCACTGCCTCGAGAGCAAGGATGTCTTTCCTTAAGTAAGGACACCAAAACTGTATGGAGTATTCCAGGTGCGGTCCCACCAATACCTTGTACAACTGAAGCAATACCTCCCTATTTTTATATTCTATCCCCCTAGCAATGAAAGCCAACATTCCATTTGCCTTCT
This sequence comes from Squalus acanthias, assembly GCA_030390025.1. Lineage (NCBI taxonomy): Eukaryota > Metazoa > Chordata > Chondrichthyes > Squaliformes > Squalidae > Squalus > Squalus acanthias. The sequence continues at coordinate 95,046,238 of CM059435.1, read as the reverse complement.
TAATCACTTGCTGCACCTGCATACTAACCTTTTGAGTTTCGTGCACCAGGACCCCCAGATCCCTTTGCACTTCAGTACTCTCCAGTTTCTTGCCATTAAGATAATAAATTGCTCTAGGATTTTTCCTGCCAAAGTGCATCACCTCACACTTTCCAGTGTTGTATTCCATCTGCCAAATCTCTGCCCACTTACTTAGCCTGTCTATGTCCCCTTGCAGGTTTTTTATGTCCTCCTCACTCACTACTTTCCCTCCCATCTTTGTATCATCTGCAAATTTTGATATGTTACACTTGGTCCCTTCCTCCAAATCGTTAATATAGATTGTGAAGAGTTGGGGACCCAGCACTGACCCCTGTGGAACACCACTAGTTACTGATTGCCAGTCTGAGAATGAACCATTTATCCCAACTCTTTGCTTTCTGTTAGATAGCCAATCCTCTATCCATGCCAGAATATTACCCCCAATCCCGTGATTTTTTACCTTAAGCAATAATCTTTTGTGTGGCACCTTGTCAAATGCCTTTTGGAAGTCTAAATACACTACGTCCACTGGTTCCCCTTTATCCACTCTATATGTTACTTCCTCAAAGAACTCCAGCAAATTTGTCAAACATGACTTCCCCTTCGTAAAACCATGCTGACTTTGTCCTATTAAATTATGATTATCCAAATGTCCTGTTACTGTTTCCTTAATAATGGACTCCAAAATTTTACCTACCACAGATGTTAGGCTAACCGGTCTATAGTTACCAGCCTTCTGTCTACTGCCCTTTTTAAATAAGGGTGTTACATTAGCAGTTTTCCAGTCTGCCGGGACCTTAGCGGAATCCAGGGAGTTTTGAAAAATTATTACCAATGCATCTACAATCCCTACCGCCACTTCCTTCAAGACTCTAGGATGTAAGCCATCAGGTCCAGGTGATTTATCCGCCTTGAGTCCCATTATTTTACCGAGTACCACTTCCTTAGTGATTTTGATCGTGTTTAGCTCCTCTCCCCCTATAGCCCCCTGTTTGTCCAGTGTTGGGATATTCTTAGTGTCCTCTACTGTAAAGACTGATACAAAATATTCATTCAGTGTTTTTGCCATCTCCATATTTCCCACCATTAATTTCCCGGTCTCATCCTCTAAGGGACCAACATTTACTTTAGCCACCCTTTTTCTTTTTATATAACTATAAAAACTCTTACTATCTGTTTTTATATTTTTTGCTAATTTACTTTCATAATCTATCTTCCCTTTCTTAATCAATCTTTTTGTTATTTTTTGCTGCCTTTTAAAGTTTTCCCAATCCTCTGTCCTCCCACTAGATTTCGCTACCTTATATGCCCTTGTTTTTAGTCGAATACTATCCTTAATTTCTTTACTTAGCCACGGATGACTGTCCTTTCTTTTACACCCTTTTCTTTTCAGTGGAATATATTTTTTTTGGAAGTTGTAAAATAACTCCTTGAATGTACACCACTGATCATGTGTCGTCTTACCCTTTAATCTATTTTCCCAATCCACTCTACTCAATTCCGCTCGCATACCTTCATAGTCTCCTTTATTCAAGCTTAGCACGCTTGTTTGAGATCCAACCTTCTCACCCTCTAATTGAATATGGAATTCAACCATGTTATGGTCACTCATTCCAAGGGGATCCTTTACTAGGACATTTTTAATTAATCCTGTCTCGTTACACAGGACCAGATCTAAGGTTGCTTGCCCCCTGGTCGGTTCAGTTACATACTGCTCAAGAAACCCATCCCTAATACACTCAATGAACTCATCCTCAAGGCAGCCCTGCCCCATTTGATTTGTCCAATTAATATGATAGTTAAAATCCCCCATAATTATAGATGTTCCCTTATTACATGCCTCAACTATTTCCTGATTGATACTCCGTCCAATAGAGTTGCAACTGTTCGGAGGCCTATAGACTACGCCCACTAATGTTTTTTTCCCCTTATTATTCCTTATCTCCACCCAAACTGTTTCATTATCATGATTTTTTGACCCAATATCATTACTCTGTATTACAGTGATTCCTTCCTTTATTAACATAGCCACCCCACCTCCCCTTCCTTCCTGCCTGTCCTTCCTGATCGTTAAATAACCTGGTATGTTTAATTCCCAGGCATTGTCACCCTGCAGCCATGTTTCTGTAATGGCCACAATATCATAACCATATGTAGTTATTTGTGCCATTAACTCGTCTATTTTGTTACGAATGCTACGTGCATTCAGATAGAGAACTTTCAAATATGCTTTGTGGCACTTAGTTCCTGCTTTTTCACTTTTTACCAGTTTACCTTTTACTCCACACACTCTGTCCCTTCCTGCCACGCTCTGATTTGTGATTCCCCTACTGCTACCTATGTCTATGACCCTCTCTGTTGTCATTTTTATTTTTTGCTCTCTTGAAACCTCCCCCCCACTAATTAGTTTAAAGCCCTCTCCACAGCCCTAGTTATTCGATTCGCCAGGACACTAGTCCCAGCACTGGCCAAGTGAAGTCCGTCCCAACGGAACAGCTCTCTCCTGCCCCAGTACTGGTGCCAGTGTCCCAAGAAGCAAAACCCATTTTTCCCACACCAGTCTTTGAGCCACGCATTCAACTCCCTGATTTTATTTACCCTAGCCAAATTTGCTCGTGGCTCAGGTAGTAATCCAGAGATTATTACCCTCGAGGTTCTGCTTTTTAATTTGGCCCCTAGCTGCTCAAACTCCCTCAGCAGAACCTCTTTCCTTGTCCTATCTATGTCATTGGTACCAACATGGACCACGACAACTGGATCCTCCCCCTCCCACTCCAAGTTTCTCTCCAGCCCAGAGGAGATGTCCTTAACCCTGGCACCGGGCAGGCAACACAGCCTTCGGGACTCTCGCTCTTGGCTGCAAAGAACCCTATCTATCCCCCTAATGATACTATCCCCTACCACTACAACATTTCTTTTTACTCCCCCCACTTGAATGGCCCCCCTTACCACGGTGCTGTGGCCAGGTTGCTCATCCTCCCTGCAGTCCCCGCTCCTATCCACACAGGGAGTAAGAGCCTCGAACCTGTTGGACAAGAGCAAGGGCTGCGGCTCCTCCAACACTACCTCCTGGATCCCTGTACCTGCCTCACTCGTAGTCACACCTTCCTGTCCCTGACCACGGGCTACTTCTGAATTAGTTACTCTAATTGGTGTGACTACCTCCTGAAACACGGAGTCCAGGTAACTCTCCCCCTCCCTGATGTGTCGCAGTGTTTGAAGCTCGGACTCCAGCTCATCAACACGGAGCCGGAGTTCCTCGAGCAGCCAACACTTACTGCAAATGTGTTCACCGTGAACATCAATGGTGTCCACCAGCTCCCACATATTGCAGCAGTAACACATCACCTGCTCTCCCATTCTATGTAATTAATTAAAAATGTATTATTTACCCTTCAGTTAATTTATGCCAGCAGTCTCTGCTACACCACAGATACCCGAGAAACAATAAAATTGAAGTTTTGTATAAAAAAAAGAGAAATACTCACCAACCAATCACTTACCTGCTTTCTGGTGACGTCACACTTCGATTATTTTTACCTCTCTCCTGCTCTCGGCTTGGTGAAAGCCTACCTGGTCGCTGCCGCCTTTTACCTGTCCCACCGGCAGGACAGACCCACCAGGGGTGGTGGCACAGTGGTATACAGTCGGGAAGGAGTGGCCCTGGGAGTCCTCAACATTGACTTCGAATGCCATGAAGTCTCATGGCTTCAGGTCAAGCATGGGCAAGGAAACCTCCTGCTGATTACCACCTACCACCCTCCCTCAGCTGATGAATCAGTACTCCTCCATGTTGAACACCACTTGGAAGAAGCACTGAGAGTAGCAAGGGCACAGAATGTACTCTGGGTGGGGGACTTCAATGTCCATCACCAAGAGTGGCTCGGTAGCACCACTACTGACTGAGCTGGCCGAGTCCTGAAGGACATAGCTGCTAGTCTGGACCTGCAACAGGTGGTGAGAGAACCAACACGAGGGAAAAACCTACTTGACCTCGTCCTCACCAATCTACCTGTCGCAGATGCATCTGTGCATGACAGCATTGGTAGCAGTGACCACCGCACAGTCATTGTGGAGACGATTGATTGAGCAGGCTAAGCAAATCTGGCCAAGATGAGTGCGTCCCTTGCATCCCGGGCAGAAATGTACTCGCGTGCTGCTGCCGCTGGTTGATGCGCCTCAGCAAGCTGTTCATTGTCGCTCTCCTCCTCCTCCTCCTCCTCCTCCTCATCTGAGGAGTTTATGCGATGAGCCACTTGTACCTCAGCCAGCTGCAAGCCACGATGCTGTGCCATGTTGTGAAGTGCACAGCCGGCCACGACGATTTTGGAGACCCTGGCTGCTGAGTATTGCAGGGCTCCACCTGATCTATCAAGGCATCTTGAATCGCATCTTCAGCAAGCCGGTGATTTGCTCGATAATGGATCTGGTGGAAATGTGGCTGGAGTTGTAACGCTCCTCAGCTTCGTTGGATGGCCTCCTCAACGGCATCATTAGCCATGTCTTCAGGGGATAGCCCTTTTCTCCAAGTAGCCATCCACAAAGTTGGTCTGGCAGACTGAAGAGCGGAGGCACACTAGACTGCCGCAGGATGAAGAAGTCATGGCAACTGCCAGGGTACTTGGCGCAAACATGCAACATTTCCTTCTTGTGGCCACACACCAGCTGCACGTTGAGGGGGTGGAAGCCCTTCAGTTGACAAAAATACCTGGGTTGTGATGGGGTGCCTTAAGGGCCACATGTATGCAGTCAACGACGCCCTGCACCCTTGGAAAGCCTGCCAGATTAGCAAATCCAACCGCACGCGCGGTTACACTTGCTTGATCCTTGGAGAAGTTGATGTAATTGTGCGCGATGGCAAAGAGGGCATCGGTTCCCTGTGTGATGCAAGTGTGTGCGGCCGCCTGGGAGATGCCGCTGATGTCTGCTGTTGATCCCTGGAATGAGCCTGAAGCAAAAAATTGTGTGCGGTGGTGACTTTGATGGCCACTGGGAAGGGGTGTCCACCCGCTCCTCTGGGCTCCAGGTCTTGCTGCAGCATTGCGCAGATGTCACCCACTACCTCTCGCGAAAGTCTGAGCCTCCTTTGGCACTGCTGCTCAGTTATGTTGAGGTAGCTCATCCTCTGTCTGTAAACTCTGTTTTGGGGGTATCTCCTGCGGCGACGTGCTTCCATGCGCTGGCGCCTTCTAGCCTGTGCAGCTTCAGGTGGGTGAGCAGCAGCTTGGCGCTCCTGTTGTTGCTCCTGCTGTTGGTGCTGCTGTTGCTCCGGGTGCTGCTGCTGCCGCGGCTGGTCTTCGTCCGAATCTGATGTCCAGGTGGAAAGGAATTAAATGGTTCCCATGCTTCTGGTATATACCTCAGTTGAGGAAGCGCTCAGTCAAGATGGGGAGAGGGTTTTCCCAGGAGGTCCAAACTTCCACAACAATGAGTAGGCCAGCTAAAAGTTCTCCCAGACCTCAGACAACAAAGTTCTGCCACCTGCAAATGATGATTGTTGAAAACTCCTTTTTAATGGTGGAGCTACAGCTGTTAGTAAGCCATCCACTTGTGAGCCTGCCAGGATTAACTGGCGTGTTCCAGAGGAGACGTGCAGCACGGGGGAAATGTGTTAAATTCAGAAAGGCTTCTCAAAATGGGATTATTGAGGCACTTAACTGGTTCTTAAGGGCCTCAACGTGGTCTGAAACCCCGATTTTTGGCAAAATTGCTCAGAGGTGCTGAAGGTGGGATCGGATCCGCCCGCCATTTTTTGCAATTTTAACACCTCACACGCCTCCAACCCCGTCTCCTTGGGCCTGGCAAAATCGAGCCCATCTTGTCTACAGCTCTGGTCACCACACAACTAGCATTTTCACATATCACTGCTTCATCAATGAAGTCGTAAAGTCAGGAGTGGTATTGTTCACTGATGGTTCAGCTCCATTCACAATTTCTCATGATGAAGCAGCCCATGCCATCCTACAACATGATCTGGACAACTGGCAGGTAACTTTTGTGGCACATAAGTGCCAGGCAATGACCATGTTCAACAAGGCCAAACCACCTTCCTCTGACCCTTTACAGCACCACCATCACCAAGTTACCAACTACCAACATCCTGGGGTCACTGTTGACCCAAAGCTTAACTGAACCAGTCATTTCAACACAGTGGCTACAATAGCAGTGCCGAGGCTGGGTACTCTGCCATGGTGTCATTTATAAGGCTGAAGGCAAGAGTGTGATGGAATACTCCTGTTCCTTCTGGTGAAAGAATAAACTTGCCATTTTCACCAATTATCCACATTTGCATTGTTCAGTGACTGAATGTCAGCCCAACTAACTTGACCTACCATTCTGACTTTTTATTGAAGATTGAGCACTTTATTGGGGTTGAATGTTGTGTCCCTTGCATAGATTGCATGGTCTGTATCTCAGCAGGATAGGGAGCCAACCTACAAAGCGAACAAGACCAGACCCTGCTTTGTGAAGTCACTGGGGGAGACTTTTGGGCATCTGGCATATAATCCTTGCAATAGAGATAATTGTTAAAAACTATGGAAGCAATTCTTATGGTTAGTATTCCTGTACGTAGGTTCTATAGATGGCCTAATGTACGTAACATCGTGACTTCCTAGCTTTCAAATGAATCGAAAGGTTTTATTTTGCAGGTAGTTACTCACCCAAGTGACCAAATAGTATAGTTTTAATTCAATTATTATGTTACATTTTCCAGCTGGACATGGTGCATTTTTCCACTCCAAGATAATGAAAATATGACAAAAACTTTTGAAGACCACCATTTTCAAAGAAGGATGGTTTTAAAATCACTTAGCAATTAAAGATCAGGGAAAATAAACTTTTGACATTAATTGATTATTTGATGGTTACAGCAATTGGGTAACCATTATTAGAGAGGAACCCTAAGTACTTGCACTAAGCTTAAAAGGCTCCTCACTTTTATTTTGTTTGTGATCAATTAGATAATGTTACTGATGCTAAAATCTACACGTTGGCTGGCGAATGTTTTGAAACCTAAGTTGTTTCCATTGTATTCTTTTTTGAAGAACAATGATGTAATCGAAAGCAGGGAGTTCCTATTACAAGCACTTCCTGCGATAGGTTGAAATCCATGTTGCACCCACTTTCCTGCAGTTGTTTTCCTAATTAATATGTGTAGTAATGTGTGGAAAAAATTAAAAGTTACAAAAATTCCAGAGTTTTCAGCACAGGAAGGACTTATAACTAGAATTTCCTGTCGTGTATTGTTGCATTGTGGAAAATACTTCTATAGTTTACAGCTGCATTTGTTTACGATGCATGGATAAGATTATAGCTTTTAGAAGGTGATAGACTATGAATTATAATGAATGATTTAGCTGGTTATGATATATAGAAGGCACTACAGGAGGACAAATTCTATATATTCAAAAACAAACTGCAGTCAACTCATCTGGGACACCTGTAGCCGCAGGCAGTGTGCAAAAGTTGGCTGGGTGATAAACTTTTCTTGTCAAAGCAGAATCCAGTAAGATAGTAAAAGATAAACTTGTGATAGATCTATCTTTTTCACATTTTTTAAGCAGAAAAAATGACTGTCTGGACATGCTTCAGTTATACATACCTAACCAGTAGAACAATTCACAACATTAATCCCAGCACCAGTCACTAATTTGGAATTCCGTAATAAGTGTAGCTTTTGTTTGGCTGCAGGAACCGACCTGTGGTGATGCAAAACATTCCTTATATACAGAATATAGTTCAAATGGCCACCTCAGTCCCAACGTAATAGAAATCAATGCAAAATCCATTGAACAGATCCAATGGTTACTTCTCTTTTCTATACTCCTAAATATACACATGGAACAGTGAGCAATACAGCATTCAGTGAAGGCAGGTATAATAATAAAATCTAGTTTTGCATTATGATTGTTCAAACATAATACAGTGATCCACACAAACTCATTTTTCAGAACAATGCTGAACTACTTTGGCCCTTTTGCAGTGCTGTATGTAGCAATTCATATTATTTTTTTAACCAGTAGAATACTCATAAGTCGGAAGGAGGTTGGGGAGGAGGTAATGGAGGCACTAACCATCATTTAAAAAAAGCCTTTGAAACGTGAATCATGTCAAATAGCTGGAGGGTGGTACGTATTACATCCCTGCCCTGTTTAACAAAATAAATAAAAGAGGTAAACCAGAATATTATGAGACAATTAGATTTACGTCCATTGTGGGTAAATTCCTCGGGAAGGATTTTCCTTTTTGTTGTAATGATGGTAGATCTTCGGTGGAGCAGGAAATCCTCCATGGCTGCACCCCAGACCTTGGCCAATTTCCTGTGGATGGGGTAATTTGAATAATTTGACGGTATTTCTGCTGCTGCCTACTTCAGCTGGGGGTTAGTAAGTTGTTGCGGCACTTATCGCAATGTACCGTAGCTCGTGGAGCCGACAGAAAAGTCATAAGAATGATTTTAAAAACAATTATTTTAAATTCTGCCCCCTTGCTTACTGCGATGGATCGCTCGATCGATTGCATTCGGCAAGGTGGTCCTTTAACTTTTAAATCCTCCCCTTGTGTCCATAATAACCCTGTACATCAGGAATGCATTGGTGTTCCTAATGCCCACATTGCTAAGGCTCAAATGATGGGAAGGATACTGTATGACACATTTGTGTCTAATTATAATATACTCACCCATATTTGGGTGAACATATCCTAGAAGTGGCATTGGATGGCAGGGAGCTGGCACTCTTGGTTAATTTCCATCCCTGCCTTCCCAGGTTCTGCTGGTTTACCAGTGTAACATCAGTGGAAAGTCAGCCCCCAAACCATAATATGGGATGAAATTAGTGAACACTTTGAAAGGCACGGGCTAATCAGTGATAATCAACGGGAATTTGTAAAGGTCATGCTTAAAAAATTTAATTGAAAGTTTTAAGAAATCACAGTTGTTGCAGTGAATTGGCCACTCGTTATGCGCTCCACCCGTTATGCGCTCCACCCGTTAGGCACTCCACCCGATTTTCGGTTCTATTGACTATATTGGAAAAGAAAATTGGTGAAGTGTAAAATGAGCACCCGATACACGTCCACCCAGCGGTAAAAAGGAAAATTACCCCAGAGAGTAGATAAAGGAAATGCAGTAGGCGTTGTATATAAGGGTTTCCAGAAGACATTTAATAACAGACTTGTTACAAAAAACAGTAGCACTTCCATGCCAAAGATACAAATGCAATGGTGGAAAAAGCTTAATGATCTCACCAGGAGGGGGAAAGTAAATGTGAGACCACACCTGGAGTACTGTGTACAATTTTGGTCTCCATACCTAAGGAAGGATATACTTGCCATAGCGGGAGTGCAACGAAGGTTCACAAGATTGATTCCTGGGATGGCGGGACTGTCATATGAGAAGAGATTGAGTAAACTAGGCCTGTATTCTCTTGAATTCAGAAGAATGAGAGGGGATCTCATTGAAGCATACAAAATTATTACAGGGCTTGATAGGGTGGATGCTGGGAGAATGTTTCCCTTGGCTGGGGAGTCTAGAACCAGGGGCCACAGCCTCAGGATAAAGGGTCGGCCATTCAGGACTGAGATGAGGAGAAATTTCTTCACACAGAGGGTGGTGAATCTTTGGAATTCTCTACCCCAGAGGGCTGTGGAGGCTCAGTCATTGGGTATATTCAAAACAGAAGTCAATAGATTTCTGACTAGTAAAGGCATCAAGGATATGACGATAGGGCTGGTGAATGGAGTTGAGGCAGAAGATCAGCCATGACCTCATTGAATGGCAGAGCAGGCTCGAAGGGCCGAATGGCCTACTCCTGCTTCTATTTCTTATGTTCTTATGTTCTTATGAATCTTTATACAGTTGTAAAAAGTTTTAAGAACATAAGAAATAGGAGCAGGAGTAGGCCATGTGGCCCTTCGAGCCTGCTCCGCCATTCAATAAGACCATGGCTGATCTTCTACCTCATCTCCACTTTCCTGCAGTATCCCCATATTCCTTGATTCCCTTAATATTCAAAAATCTATCGATCTCTGTCTTGAATATACTCAACGATTGAGCCTCCACAGCCCTCTGGGATAGAGAATTCCAAAGATTCACCATCCTCTGCGTGAAGAAATTTCTCCTCATCTCAGTCCTAAATGGCCGACCCCTTATTCTGAGACTGTGACCCCTGGTTCTAGACTCCCCAGCCAGGGGAAACATCCTCCCTGCATCTACCCTGTCAAATCCTGTAAGAATTTTATATGTTTCAATGAGATCACCTCTCATTCTTATAAACTCTTGAGAATATAGGCCCAGTCTACTCAATCTCTCCTCATCGGACAATCCCCCAGCCCCCATCCCAGGAACCAGTCTGGTGAACCTTTGTTGCACTCCCTCTATGGCAAGTATAACCTTCCTTAGGTAAGGAGACCAAAACTGTACACAATACTCCAGGTGTGGTCTCACCAGTGCCCTATATAATTGCAGTAAAACGTCTTTACTCTTAGACTCAAATCCTCTTGTAATAAAGGCCAACATACCATTTGCTTTCCTAATTGCTTGCTGTACCTGCATGTTAACTTTCAGTGATTCGTGTACAAGGACACCAACATTTCCCAATCTCTCACCATTTAAAAAATACTCTGCTTTTCTATTTTTCCTACCAAAGTGGATAACTTCACATTTCTCCACATTATATTCCATTTTCCATGTTCTTGCCCACTCACTTAGCTTGTCTATATCCCCTTGAAGCCTCCTTGCATCTTCCTCACAACTTACATTCCCACCCAGCTTTGTATCATCAGCAAACTTGGATATATTACATTTGGTCCCTTCATCCAAATCATTGATGTAGATTGTGAATAGCTGAGGCTCAAGCACTGATCCTTGCGGTACCCCACTGGTTACAGCCTGCCAACCTGAAATGACCTGTTTATTCCTACTCTCTGTTTTCTGTCCGTTAACCAATCCTGAATCCATGCTAGTATATTACCCCCAATCCCATGAGCCCTAATTTTGTTTAATAATCTCTTGTGTGGCACCTTATCGAATGCCTTCTGAAAATCCAAATACACCACATCCACTGGTTCCCCCTTATCTATTCTGCTAGTTACAACCTCAAAAATCTATTTATCAAACAATTTCCCTTTCGTAAATCCGTATTGACTCTGCCCAATCCTATTATTATTTTCTAAGTGCCCTGTTACCACATCCTTAATAATAGATTCTAGCATTTTCCCTATTACTGATGTCAGGCTAACTGGTCTGTAGTACCTCATTTTCTCTCTCCCTCCTTTCTTAAATAGTGGGGTTGCATTTGCTACCTTCCAATCCGCAGGAACTGTTCTAGAATCTATGGAATTTTGGTAAATGGCAACCAATGAATCCACTATCTCCACTATCTCTATAGCCACCTCTTTCATAACCCTAGGATGTAGGCCATCAGGTCCAGGGGATTTATCGGCTTTCAGTCCCATTAATTTCTCCAGTACTTTTTTGTAACTAAAACTCATTTCTTTCAGTTCCTCATTCTCGCTAGACCGTTGGTTCTCCACTATTTCCTGGAAGTTTTTTGCGTCTTCTTCCGTGAAGACAGACACAAAGTATTTGTTTAATTTCTCTGCCATTTCCTTGCTCCCCATTGTAATTTCTCCTGTCTCAGCCTGTAAGGGATCCACAGAATCACAGAATCCCCACAGTGCAGATAGAGGCCATTTCAGCCCATCGAGCCTGCACCGACACATATCCCACCCTATCCCCGTAACCCCACATATTTAATCCCCCTAACACTAAGGGTCAATTTATCATAGCCAAATCAACCTAACCCGCACATCTTTGGACTGTGGGAGGAAACCGGAGCACCCGGAGGAAACCCACGCAGACACGGGGAGAATGTGCAAACTCCACACAGACAGTCACCCAAGGCCGGATTCGAACCCAGGTCCCTGGCGCTGTGAGGCAACAGTGCTAACCACTATGCCACCGTGCTGCCGTTTTCACATTTACTTTCGTTAATCTTTTCCTTTTTACATACCTATGGAAGCTTTTACAGTCTGTTTTAATGTCTCTCGCTAGTTTACTCTCATATTCTGCTTTCCATTTTTTAAATCAATTTCTTGGTCCTCCTTTGCTGAATTCTAAAATCCTCCCAATCCTCAGGCTTCCTATTCTTTTTGGCAACATTATAAGTCTCTTCCTTTGATCTAATACTATCTTTAACTTCTCTTGTTAGCCACGGTTCGACCACTTTTCCTGTGGGGTTTTTGTGCCTTAAAGGAATGTATATTTGTTGTAAATGATGTATTAATTCTTTAAATGCTAGCCATTGCTTGTCCACCATCATACCTTTTAATGTAGTTTCCCAATCTACCTTAGCCTATTCGCCCCTCATACCTACGTAGTTTGCTTTGTTTAGATTTAAGACCCTAGTTTCAGATTTAACTGAGTCACTTTCAAACTCAATATAAAATTCTATCATATTATGGTCACTCTTCCCTAAAGGCCCCTTTACTACAAGGTTATTAATTAACCCTTTCTAGTTGCACAATACTAGATCTAAAATAGCCTGTTCCCTAGTTGATTCCTCAAGATACTGATCTGGAAAACTATCTTGCATACATTCCATGAATTCGTCCTCCACACTACTACTGCAAATTTGGTTTGCCCAGTCTATATGCCTTGACATTTCTCTCGCTGCTTTTAAATTTACCCTCTCCTGAATCCTCCCCCCCCCCCCTTCATTAGTTTAAATCCCTGTCTACTGCCCTAGTTATTCGGTTCGCCAGGACCTGGTCCCAGCACGATTTAAGTGGAGCCCGTCCCAACGGAACAGCTGCCTCTTTCCCCAGTACTGGTGCCAGTGCCCCATGAACTGAAACCCCTTCCGGCCACACCACTCTTTGAGCCACGCATTTAAACCTCTGACCTCTTTGTCCCTATGCCAATTTGCACGTTGCTCTGGTAACAATCCAAAGATTATTACCTTTGAGGTTCTGCTTTTTAATTTCGATCCTAGCTCCTCAAACTCCCTCAGCAGAACCTCATTCCTAGTTCTACCTATGTCGTTGGTTCCTATGTGGGCCACGACAATTGGATCCTCCACCTCCCACTCCAAGGTCTTCTCCAGCCGCGAGGAGATGTCTTTAACCCTGGCACCGGGCAGGCAACACAACCTTCGGAACTCTCGGTCATGGCTGCAGAGAACAGTATCCCCTGACTATACTGTCCCCTACCACATCTACATTCCCTTTCACTCCCCACACTTTAATGGCCTCCTGCACCATGGTGCCATGGTCAGCTTGCTCATTCATCCTGCAGGCTTTTCCCTCATCCACACAGGCAGCAAGAACCTCATACCTGTTGGACAAGGGCAAAGGCTGAGGCTCCTTCAGCACTGCAGCTGGGGTCCCCTTACTTGCTTGAGTTGCAGTCATACCCTCCTGTCCCTGACCACTAACCAGACCTGTACCACTACCTAACCTAAGGGGTGTGACTGCCTCCTGGATCAAAGTGTGCAGGTAACTCTCCCCATCCCTGATGCCCCGCAATGTCTGCATCTCAGACTCCAGCTCAAAAACACTGAGCTGAAGTTCCTCAAGATGCAGGCACTTACTGCAACGTGGTTATCCGGAATCACAATGCTCTCCACAAACTCCCACGTGCTGCAGTTACGACACACCACCTGCACTGCCATCCCTATATGATCGTGTTTTATTTAAATAAATGTAATTAAATTTGTAATTAGCTAACTTAGTTTACAGTGTAGTTTCATGACTACTTACTTGATCTAGATTAAGTTAAGGGTACTGAAATTAAATATCTACCTGTAACATAAAGTACTACAATTAGTGTAGGCAAAAAGCAGCAACTCCTTCAAATTCCCACTCTTTCCAAATTCCCAAATAAAACACTCTGTACAAGTCCACTTCATTTAATCCCACTCTGTGCTCTGCAGAAATGTTTACGTTTATACAGTAGGAGCCTCACCCAATTTACAAGTGATGACTCAGCTCCCGTGCTCCTGGTGATTAGCACCTATTCAAGACAAACACTTACAGCTGAGTGACAGTTAACTGCCACTGGCAGTCAGCTTCTGTTAACTACAGTTTTTAAAGTTCGAGGTTAAAATCAAAATCTTAAACTAAATTTCACTTTTTACAGCTTCTACTTACCCAATACGTACCAGAAATTTCCACTCTTTCCAAATTCCCAAATAAAACATTTTGTTCAAGACCACTCTGTTTAATCCCGCTCTGTGCATCTTATGGCTACACTTTGGTGTTTCCTGTCCCACAAGGGTCGTTGTGCAGTGACATAACATCTTGTTAACATGGTACAGTCTTATGCCCACCTAGGAAACACTCCTAGTTACAAGCCACAGAAATTCTACAGGAGTCAATACAAGGATGCAATGCATGAAGGAGCAGCAGCTTAGTAACACATTCACAATCGCTCATGCAAAGGAAGAAGGATGTGCAAATGTTGTGGGGTGCCTTAATGCTGCAGATAGTCATGAAAGTGTAATATATCTGCAGGAGAAGCAAGCATTTAAGAGAAGGCATGCCACAGTTACTGAAGAGGATCTGTTACAGTTCAGGAAATAATCCCAGTTGAAGAAAGGGCTCCAGCAACACAACATGAGAGAGGTGGCAGAAGACAGTAAAGCTGGTGGGCATGTCCCCACTGAGGGTTCATAGTTTTCTTTCCTTCCCTCACAGTCCTGGTTAATGTGTTGGAAAATTTCAACTTCCAGGACCTCTGTATATAGATGACTGTGATGATGTAAGCACATGAGTACAAATGAACCTAATTGTTGATGTGAATTGCTGTTTGACAATCTTGATGTCTTCACAGGCATGGCGCAGCAATTGGAGACTTGACTCTCCAGCCTTGAATGGTACCCCATCACAATTCTAAGACTCGGCCCATGCAGCTGCCCAGTTACATCCATTTAGGAGGATACAGTTAGAGAGTTTGAGGGGAGCACTGAGTTGGAATCACTGAGCACCTGGACAGCAGGAACAGAAAGAGCAGGAGGAGGAGGAGGAAGAAGAGGAGGGCTCTCATTAGAGAGCCAGCTCCAGCAGCTGCACAAGAAATGGACCCAGATCTTAGTGGCCCTGCATTCAAAAGAAGAATGCTTTCAGAGATTAATAGACTTTTTCAGTCATTGGGTGGAATGCTTACCAGTTTCTGCACCATGGTGACAAATGTGGAGGAGTCCATATCTCACTTGTGTGAGGTGTTGATGCACAGTATTGAAAGCATGCAGACATCCTTGGAGTGAATGGCAGCTCCAGAGCCATCTGCTACGCAGCTCCTCACAGCTGAGTCCTTGTTGCTTGTCGTAAGTTCTCTTATGGATGCTCAGACTTCTGCAATACAGGTCCTTGGCCACACTGTGGCAGCCTCCATGGACAGGCTCACAGCGGAGGTTGCTTAAACAAAGGGAAATAGTCACCTCAATGCATACTGTCACTCCTCTCATGGGACTTGAGAACCTTCAGACCTATGGGCAGAGTGATAAAGAAGCAAGGAGAAGGGAAGGGTTGGAACAGACTGTGGATGATGGTGCTTTCTCCATCTCTCCAGATAGCTCTACTTCCACTGCTGTCAGTTTGCCCCTGTGTCTGTGCAGGGCCTGCAAGCACACAGGGACAGGCTTCTCCATAGCAGTGGCTGAGCTGCAGTCTGAAGCTGGGATATTTGGTGTACGTGGTCACAGAAATGGAGAGCCACCGTGGGTCCCAGAGCCTGACAATGACATGCAGCTGCTATCCTCCTGCCCTCTTCCTCCCTCAAGGGAACCACTTAGATGATAACAGGTATCAGCCTTGGCTTAGTGGTGGCACTCTGGCCTCTGAGTCAGAAGGTTGTGGTTTCAAGTTCCACTCCAGAGATTTGAGCACATAATCTAGGCTGACACCCCAATGCAGTACTGAGGGAGTGCTGCACTGTCAGAGGTGCCGTCTTTTGGATAAGACATTAAACCGAGGCCCCATCTGCCCTCTCAGATGGACATAAAAGATCCCATGGTACTATTCGTAGAAAAGCAGAGGAATTCTCCCCTGTGTCCTGGCCAACATTTATCCCTTAACTAACATCACTCAAACCGATTATCTGGACATTATCTCATTACTGTTTGTGGGACCTTGCTGTGTGCAAATTGGCAGCCCCATTTACAACAGTGACTACACTTCCAAAGTACTTAACTGGTTGTGAAGCACTTTGGTTCGTCCTACTTCCACATCCATAACATCGCCTGACTCCGCCCCTGCCTCAGCTCATCTGCTGCTGAAACCCACTTCTATGCTTTTGTTACCTCTAGACTTGACTATTCCAATGCTCTCCTGGCCGGCCTCCCATCTTCCACCCTCCATAAAGTTGAGCTCATCCAAATCTCAGCTGCTCATATTCTAACTCGCACCAAGTCCTGTTCACCCATCACCCCTGTTCTCACTGGCCTACATTGGCTCCCGGACTAGCAACGCCTCAATTTAAAAATTCTCATCCTTCATTTTCTAATCCCTCCATGGTCTCGCCCCTCCCTATCTTTGTAACCTCCTCCAGCCCTACAATCCTCCGAGATATCTGCACTCCTCCAATTCTGGCCTCTTGCGCATCCCCGATTTAAATTGCTCCAACATTGGCAGCCGTGCCTTCAGCTGCCTAAGCTCTGGAATTCCCTCCTTACACCTCTCTGCCACTCTACTTCTCCCTCCTTTAAGACACTCCTTAAAACCTACCTGAAATTTCTTCTCTCAGAGGGTTGTGAACCTTTGGAATTCTCTACCCCAGAGGGCTGTATATTCAAGACTGAGATCGATAGGGGAATCAAGGGATATGGGGATAGGGCGGGAAAGTGGAATGGATATATCAGCCATGATCTTATTGAATGGTGGAGCAGGCTTGAGGGGCGTATGGCCTACTCCTGCTCCTGTTTCTTATGTTCTTATGTTCTTAACTCATAGACGAATCTTGTGGTCATTTGTCCTAATATCTCCTTATGTGGCTTGGTGTCAAATTTTGTTTGGTAACACAACTGTGCAGTGCCTTGGGACATTTTACTATGTTAAAGGCACTATATAAATGCAAGAAATTGTTGTTGTTGTCCTGAGGTTGTGAACAGCGCCATATAAATGCAAGTTCTTTCTTAGCTGAAGCACCAGGCTAGTTAGCTGAGTACAAAAGTCAGTCACTTTTAGAAGGGGGAAACACTGGTGGAAATAATTAGATTGATAGTGGGATTCTCAACATATTACACCATGAAAAAAATCAGTAATTCAGATATATTATTTTTACAAGGCTAATTGCACTCCTTGATCGGATATTTATGAGAACTGCAATATTTAAAACTGATGCTTGAAAAAAAAAACTGGAGGCTTTTCAAGCTTGTATAAACTTGCTGTAATCTTTCCACATTTCATAGTTGTGGTTTCACTCTTCTTGATAAACACAATAGAAAATAGTTAACAATTTTCCTGTTGTTTCATGATTCTTGCACATATTTGCCATACTCAGGAACCTCCCAAGGATAACCAGTCATATCCCAGAATATTTAATTGTTCTAAAGGCAGATGCTTGCTTTGTTGATAACTTTACCATAACAACCATTTAATGTTTGCATTTTGAGAAAACTGACTAAGCCCCATTTCTGAATACTCCTTTTGTGGAGTTCATGTGATGCATAATGTTTTCTGCTATTTGGATAACGCATCACAACTTTATTAATTATATTATTGTTAGTGTTATGGAAATTATATGCTATGCTATAGTTATATGTTATGTTATAGGCTCAATTATTACTGCACTTTTCTATTGATCCATTTTAATCCTTTGATAATCATAGTAGCAATTGTGCACCTGGTCCAGGAGTAGCACAGGTTATAAACTCATATCATTAGAAGTTTTGTGGTGTATTATTATAGTAAGATTTCTTACTTCAAAATCGAGAATTACCTGTCTCAGTTATGTCAAGTCTCAGGTGAATGACTTGGTGGAGTGGCTCATATTGATGGAAAATAGCACCTCTGGGAGGGAAAAATAAATTGCTAATGTGACAGTTGAAGAAATGATCCAAATAACATGGCAATCAAAAAAGCAAGAATACAACCTTTGTTTGAAAACAGGAGCACAAACTTCCATTGTGGCTCTGCTAACACGTCTTCACTTTAACTGCAATTCTTTGTTGTTGGTCACCCTGGGTACTAATATGCATAGAAATCCATCACCATGTGTAAGAGTCTCCAAGCCAAGGTACTGATAAATCTACACATGGAGAATTTCAGTTTGCTTGATACAGAGTGGACCCTCTCTCCCCAAAGGGACACAGCCCACTTACAGAGAGCCTGGCAGAGCCAAGTGTACACATGGGTGGAGTTTAACCAGCTAAAGCTGCATAGCTTAGAACGCACTGATTAGCTTCCTGCTGCTTGCTCAGCGAGGACCACCTTGCCCGTTAGGGCATAACATTGCTGGGTTATCTGGAGCCAAGTGGGAAGAATTCCAGCAGCCTATTGACAAATCTACTCCTCCAGGTTGCATTAGTGAAACTGAGCTGGTCAATCATCAACAGTGATATAGAGTACTGTGGATTTGCCTGCTTTAGATATTTACAGCTGAGTCTGTCACAAAGGGTCAACTTTAGTTTCATCCTTCAATCATGAGTTGAAATAATCCCAAAGAGACACACTTACCTCCGTACCAAGAAGAATAGTCACTAGTTGGTCAATAGACAACTGACGAGGCCAGGTTTGAGTCCTCACTAGGTGTATAGCTCATTATAAAATGCTTGAAAGTATTGGCACCATCCTCAGCATGGATCACACCCTACCTCATGAAATGGTGGTTTCAGCAGTTGGAGATGCAAAGCTTTAGCAGCAGCTGCTTACTTCTCTACAATCCAATGGTGGTCGGAGATGAGTCTTCCTTATATCATCAAGAGATAGCAGCGGAGGTCAATTCCAGGAGTGTAGCCCCAAGGACCTGGATGCAGTGCAGATTGAAGTTTAATGACCCCACACGAGTTGTCAAGGTCAGTGAGTGCACCTTCAAATATAACAACAACAACTTGTATTTATATAGCGCCTTTAATGTAGTAAAACGTCCCAAGGCGCTTCACAGGAGTGTTACAAAACAAAATTTGACACCAAGCCACATAAGGAAAAATTAGGGCAGATGACCAAAAGCTTGGTCAAAGAAGTAGGAAAGAGGTAGAGAGGCGGAGAGGTTGAGGGAGGGAATTCCAGAGCTTAGGGCCTAGGCAGCTGAAGGCTCGCCCATCGATGGTGGAGCGATTAAAATCGGGAATGCACAAGAGGCCAGAATTAGAGGAGCGCCGAAATCTCTGGGGTTTGTGGGGCTGGAGGAGATTACAGAGATAGGGAGGGGCGAGGCCATGGAGGGATTTGAAAACAAGAATGAGAATTTTAAAATCGAGGCGTTGCTTAACCGGGCGCCAATATAGGTCAGTGAGCACAGGGGTGATGGGTAAACGGGACTTGGTGCGAGTTAGGACACGGGCAGCCGAGTTTTTGATGACCTCAAGTTTACATAGGGTAGAACGTGGGAGGCCAGCCAGGAGTGCAGTGGAATAATCAGGTCTAGAGGTAACAAAGGCATGGATGAGGGTTTCAGCAGCGGATGAGCTGAGGTGGGGTGGAGACGGGTGATGTTACGGAGGTGGAAAAAGGCGGTCTTAGTTATGGCGCGGATATGCGGTCGGAAGCTCATTTCAGGGTCAAATATGACACCAAGGTTGCGAACAGTCTGGTTCAGCCTCGGACAGATGCTAGGGAGAGGGATGGTGTTAGTGGCTAGGGACCGAAGACAATGGCTTCGGTCTTCCCAATATTTAATTGGAGAAAATTTCTGCTCATCCAGTACTGGATGTCGGACAAGCAGTCTGACAATTTAGAGACCGTGGAGGGGTCGAGAGAAGTGGTGGTGCAGTAGAGCTAAGTGTCATCAGTGTACATGTGGAAACTGATGCTGTGTTTTCAGATGATGTCGCCAAGGGGCAGCATGTAGATAAGAAATAGGAGGGGGCCAAGGATAGATCCTTGGGGGACACCAGAGGTAAAATGCCATATCTTACCAACTGCACCAGTAGCCTCATCCACTGCTCAATTCACTACACTCCCATCACTCACCTATCAACAATCTCTATCAATCAGGACTCATACCTAACATTCATATGCTTTAGCTCACCCTCACACACTTGGCACTGTTCCAAGCCCCAAACTCCTCTCACAGCTTGTACACACTTTCAGCTATTCAAGCATGACAGCCACATCACCCAAACATATTGCACAACACTCTGACGCACTTCTCTCTTTCCTTCAGGAGAAAGTGAAGCACAACCGGAGGCAGCAGGCATTAATGGGATGGGGAGTGGCGCGCCTGCGTGTTTTAACCCCCATGGAGGAGACATTGCTGAGGTCGTGGCCACTGGCAGGGCTGAAGCGATTGAAGATGAGGATATCCTCATACCTAATCCTCCTTCTCTCATCCCACTTCTCCCTCATCCCTCAACCTCTTCTGCGTTACAAGCTGCAGATGGTGTAAGCATGCACTTCTTACTTTCTCCTCTCCCCTCACCACAACCCAACCCTTGTTCCTTTTTCATTTCAGATACTGAAGAACTGGAACCTGCCCAGGCAGTGGAGGAAGAGCAAGAAGAAAATTAAGATGAAGGGAAACTGTCATTCGATTTCAAAGTCGCAGCCACCAGCTCAGATACTGATACTGCGTGTAATTTAGAGGATAGGTTAGAGACGGAATCGACACATGGTGAGACACCGGGCACAAGTGCGTTGGAGCCAGGGCTGGGGGAAAGGATAGCGCAGGTACCAGCTTGCCGGAGGGCACACAGAAATGCCTCCTCTCTCTTCTAGCAGCTTGTCCTGTTCTGCATGGCCTCTGCTCATTCTCCCAGTCATGCTCAATACCAAGAGGAAGCCCTACTAGGCCAACCATGTCTGGAAGCAACTGGTTTGTGCAGAAGCCTTTAAGTCACCAAAAATTTACATCAGCACCAGCCAGACCACTCCCTGTGGACTATTGAAACTTTAAACAAATATGCAAAAGCACACAAAAGGTGTAGATTTGCAGAAACAGCCAGAAGAAATAATCCAGCAATGAACATGTAAGTAGTTGATGATCCCTTTAAATAGCACTGGTGGTGGTTCGTTCATGCTGTTGAACGCGTGTTCAGCTGTGCGAGGTTAAGAGAGGGTGTAAGCTGGAGTGTGGAGCTCCAAAATGGCAGCGCTGGCGTCAAATCGGCGTTACACACTGTTTAATGTCATGATCTGCCTGCTCTGCACTCTGCCGGCGGTCATTAGGTGTGTACACGCAAACCCCTTTAACCAAGATGACGTCCGACGCACTTCCTGTTGGAAGTGTGCGCGTGCGTTGCGGACAGCATTTCCGTAGTTTAAGAGGCTTCGTAGCGCCCAAAAATCAAGTAAGACACATTTTCTATCTTTGCTCCTACAAGGGTTTCCTCACCTGACACTGTAACATACAGCAAACTTCTATTTGCTTTGTGCTGTACTCCTCAAGTGTATGAAGCATATATAACACTATCAACGACTGATTCTGGCTGAGAGTACATTTTGGAGTATCGAGTTGTTTGAGATACTCAATGTTAAAAGTTAGTTGTGCCAAGGATAACATATAGTAAATTACTTTGTTATTCCCACATTCTAGACATGTATTTGTACAGTCACTCAGCAAACATTCCAACATGTGCCTGCAGCTAGAGTGCTTGTATCTGCTAAAAGTCATCACTTCTAAAGAAGTTCTGCAGAGTATCTGCATTACTATCAGTTTTACTAGGAAATACCTTGCTGGTGAATCTGAATGGCTTAATTCTTTACAAATAATCTTACCAATTATAGTCTTCAGCGTTCTTCTCAATCCCCCTATTTTAGTGTAAATATTCTTGACCTTCAGCTTCATTTTGGAAGTGTGCCTTAAGGAAGAAGTGCTGTGCAGGATAGTAAAACAGCTTGCTATAGAGTTACTGAGAATACTGCTAGAAAAAAGCAGTAGAGACCAACAGGAAAAAAAAATTGCAGGACTAATCATAAAATCTAGCAGAAATGTATGCTTATGTGAAGGATTATATAGTATGAATAAAGGAAAAAAGTAAGATAATTCGCCTTTTGTGTCGGTGGTTTCAGAAGTATCTCTCCCTCCCCTTTGGTTTCAACTTTACTGGTGAACTTTGGGCGAACTTGAATCTTTGATAATATGGTGCCATCGAGCTGTGCACAAAAACATATGCACAGTAAGTTATATAACAGATGATGTCTCTATTGTTTGATTAAATAATGTTATACTTCCCATGATTGGTAAACCAGTGAGTCGTGAGGTATGAAACCTATTCATTGCGTGACTGTGACCAGTTGGGTTTATAATTCAAGCAAATAGGAAAATACCGAGTTCTCCATGGACCTTGTCGAAGTCCATTCTACTCTTCACCTTTACAGAATTTATCTTCACCTTAGATGTAGCAAAAAACACAATTAGACTAAATTAAGCATCCCCTACCATAAACATACAGGAAATGCTCCCTGTAGATAGGAATGGGGTTGGCCATGAAGCCCCTGCTACCATGCTCCAACTGCCTCCTGCCACTCACTGTTTACACTCACACAAGAAGACTGGTCACTGAGGTTTCAGAGGCTGCTGGTGCCCATGGAACATGGCACAGTGTGAGTTACTGAGAGGAAGGGGAGAAGAATAAACGTTATGTGGAATACACTACTTGTAGAAACAGTAATAATACTTTTTGCAATCGATCATGAAAATAGTCAGCTGAGCATAAAGGGAATTAAATTCATACAACATAATTAAAACAATAGAGTCATCCATTTATAGGTACAGTAATTGTCTCTGTGGAAGCCAAATGAGGTCAAGATTTATTAACATTTGAAGGAAATGCTTTTCCTTATTATAATTAAATTAGTGACTTAATTTCACTTTCCTTTGTAAAGAACAATAGGAGAAGATTTCCTCTGTAATATGTGATGACATTGTAAACCTGGGAGCTAAAATTCCTGTGTTGGGGAGGGCAGAAAATGGCAGTTGAGCCCAGGGGAGGGGAAGGGGGAGGCTAGAATATAGGGAGGCTGCAGAACGGCTAAGTTTTTGTCCCATTTGCACAAATTCCAAAGAAAGTGGGGACAGTCATGCAAATAACAGATCTAGAATTGTTCGATATCATCCATCCTACATTCTGTTATTTCCATCTTCTCATCTGCCCTTCTAAATGAATGCCTGTATAAAGCAGGCATTCTTGCCAGGATCAGCTAATTAAGGGAGAAATGGTTTCTTAAAGCTAAACTGCTGTAGTTTTGATTGACCCCAATCGTTTGGCCATGTGTTTGGATTGCCTGCAATTATTTTATTTTTGTTTTCTACATTTGAGACCTTCACCAACAGTTTCTCTTCTGTGAGAGGGTTGTTCCAAGGGGGAATTAGGCAACATATTTCTGAAGGCTGCAAAATGGAGTTCCCTATCGGAATCCCATTGTACATGATTTACATTTTGGTGAAAGAAGAGGAGAAAGAACAGAAGGAGGCGCTACAAGAAGCTAGGGCTATCAGGCAGCACATAAAGGAGAACCAGACCCTCCCAGTGGAACCCAGCCAGCAGGATGCATCAACCTAGGTGGTCCTTACTAAATCTCATGTGTTATGTCTCAGGAGGCTGTGCCTCATGATGATTTGGTAGAGTTCTGTTCCCTGGTACATAAAAATCTGGCGACAAGGTCAACAACATGGACAGCTCTCACAGTGGCCGAGAAGGTCACAACTTGTCCTTGTTTCTGTGCCTCACCCAGTAATCAAGTCCTCATCCAAATTATATTGTTCCTCCTGAGTGACTCTATCTGGGCTGGTGAGGGCAAGAGGGTGAATGATGGGTGGGTGAGTGGTCACCAACACTGCTAGAGGTAGAGGGGACTGCTAGCCCTTCCTCCTTTTAATGTAGCTCTCTTAAATGCTGCCTTTGTGCCATTACTTCACCCCCTCATGGTGGAGAAAGCACCCAAGAATTTTGGCCCCTGTTCTTTGTAAACAAGATTATGATTTCATCACACATAGAACAGAGAGGAAATCTTTTCTCTTTATGTCCAAATAAATAAAGTTGAAGATAAATGTTTTGAAAATACTTGTGACTTCACAAGTGTCTCCTATGTTAAGAGGAGGAGGTCCTGTATTAAAAAAATTATGTTTGCTACAAAGTTTGCAAAACTAAGGCTTCACTGGAAACTCAAGTATTTGACGTTTAACGGGGTGAATTTTCAACCTGCCCCCCCATCACGACAGGTGGAAGAGGGTTGGGTGGGGGATTGGAGGGGTTAAATCAGCAAATATGCGAAACCCGACCCCAAATTGGCCTATATTTAAACCTCAACCAACATAATTAAAGAACCAAAAACATCTGGTCATTGTCTCAATGCTGTTTGTGAGGCCTTGCTATGGGCAAATTGGCTGCCACGGTTCCTACATTACAACAGTGACTACACTTCAAAAGTACTTCATTGGCTGCAAAGCATTTTGGGACCTCCTGAGGTTGTGAAAGGCGCTATATAAATGCAAGTTTGTACTTTCTTCTTAAACCTCTGATTTTACTAAACCTCTTCACCAGAAGCACACAGTCAGACGAGCGGAAACCTTAAGTGAAACCACAATTTAAAATTACAATTCCTCCCAAAACTCACGCTAGGCAGTAAGCAGTTTTTGTATTGTATGTGTTACCAAAGACAATGGCAGAATTTCCAGATATTGTGTCAGTAGGATGCAAAGTCTTTCCCCTCACACATTCTTGGCAAATGATGCCTGAGGCTTGCTGCTACAGTACTGCATGGCCAATGTTAGGGATTTGTTTTGCTGTTCATGTTCGATGGTGTTAAATTAATTTGCATTGTCAGCAGCAGTATTGTGCACAATGATGAACTCTTTGATGACTGGTCATCACAGCAGCTTTCAACCTCTGAACGTCCCTGCATTCCCTGCATTCAGAATTATTTTCTGAGCGTTTCTCAAGCTGAGTTTTAAAATGAAATGCAGATATATGTGGAATCGCAAAAAGTAATGTAAATATAGTTTGACATTTGGCGCAGAGGGCACACCTTCATCTGAGTTTTTAATAATCTATAAATCTGGGGTGGAACTTTACACTGGGTTTGTGTATGATTATACTGGTTGGCCAACATACCAAAGTAACCATTGTGTTTGAGTGCAAATCACCTTGTTCTGTGGAAAGAAAATCCTAAACCATTGATGCAGATATTATTGTTAAGATCAAATTCTCCCACTTCTGCTGCTCTCCAGTTTCGTTGCTCAGAAATGTTAATTATGCAAAATTGTACAAAGAGCTAGCCTCAACAATCAAGTTAGAGAACTTGGAAACCAGCCAATTCTGTTACCTTTTCCATTTGTGCCGTTCGCAGTCTTTCAGCAAATTCAGCATTCATGTCCTGGTGACAGGGTGTGCACTGGGTTAGCGCACCGAGTGAGCACACAGCGTTCTCACCTGTCACAGCTGTTCAAATCCAGCTCACACTGCTGGGATGGAAGTCTTCTCTCTACCAACTATAATGGTCCAACATTTAATGCATTTGGGCAGTATTAGGGTAATCTAAAATGAGCTTAGGTCTGTAACTGGCTGTGCTGTACCTGTGCTTGATATTGGCACTGCAGGCCTGCAATGGAAAAATGTTAGAACAGAAATTCACCAAACGATGTAAATACAATCGTAAAAAGTCATCACTTTTAAAGTGATGAAATTAATGTGTATTATTTCTAACCTAATGATTTCAGGTCACAACTATTATAACCTGATATTAACAGTTACATAAAAAGATAAAATAGTAAACAGATGCCAAAAACATTTACGTTTCAGTAATGCTCTTGCTTAGTATAAATGTTATTTGTTCCTTTGGCATTTCATATTTATTGAAGTAATGGCCTAGAAATTGGAGAGCTGTGGGCTGGAGTTAACGGCCGCTGAAAATAATGGCGCTGGCAGGACTGGGAAATTGGCGCTGGTTGCTAATCAACATTAGCCCAGCGCTAAACTTCCGTGCAAGGCCGTTTTTGTGGCGTTAGTCCCGGCAGCAGGCTCAATGTAGCGTGGCCATAGCGTCAGTGCAGCAAGAACAGCCTTCTCTTAAAGCAAGGCTGTCATTTCAGACAGCAATTAGGTCCCTTAAAGGGGAACTGCCTTCTAAAATGAAAAAAATAAAAATCATTTAAAAATAGGCAGCTTTTAGCCATTACAACTCAACTGCCTTCTGAAAAAAAACACTGACACAAAAGGTAAATCACCTTACTTTTTTCCTTTATTCATACCATACAATCCATCACATAAGCATACATTTCTGCTAGATTTTATGATTAGTCCTGCAATTTTGTTTTCCTGTTGATCTCTACTGCAGCAGTGCTTTTTTATAGCAGTATTCTCCAGTGGATTGCTGGCTGGCTTCAGGACAGAAAGCAGAGAGTAGGAGTAAAGGGTAGCTATTCACAGTGGCAGAAGGTGTGTAGTGGTGTTCCACAAGGATCAATGCTGGGACCACTGCTATTCACAATTTACATTAACGATTTAGGCTTTGGAATCAAAAACACAATTTCTAAATTTGCGGATGACACCAAATTGGGGGGGGGGGGTGGGGGTGGGGGGGGGGATAGTCAATACTGAGGAGGACTGCAACAAATTACAGGAGGATATTAATAAACTTGCAGAATGGGCATATAATTGGCAAATGAAGTTCAACACAGATAAATGTGAGGTATTATATTTTGGTAGGAAGAATAGGGAGGTCACTTATTACTTGGAGGGTGCGAGTCTAGGTGGAGTAGAGGAAAAAAGGATCTCAGAGTACAAATACACAAATCACTAAAAGTTGCGACACAGGTTAGCAAGGCCATTAAAAAAGTAAACCAAGCACTAAGGTTTATTTCTAGAGGCATAGGGCGAAAAATTCAGTATCGCCCCGGTTGGGGCGCCATTATCGGCTGTGTGCAAAGTTTAATACCTGGCGCTAATTATTACCTCTGACTGCAAACTTGACTTTTATCGCCCCTGGAGGTGATTGGAGTGCTAAATCAGGCACTACACATCTGCCTTAAGGCGCAAAGGCCGAGGATCGAGGCGCTACCTCAGAGCGCTGGCGAAGCTCATGTGATGTCAGTCAGCAATGGAACACAGACATACTGGCATCAGCCAGTTCTTAAAGAGGAGGGTCAATCTTGCTTTCCATCCACACCCTGCTCATTGCAGCCTTGAATCTTGGCCTGGAGAGACCTGTACATCAAATCTGGTGGAAAGAACAATGGAGAGGCCCAGGGAAAGAGCTCAGACTGCAGCCCCCATATTCTAAATCGATGCAAGGAAGATCAAACCAGAAAGAACCTGCAAAGTGCTGCTCAGTACCTAAAACTCCTCAATACAGCTTTGAATATCTCCTGCAGTCTCTCTCTCACTCAGAATGCGTGGTGCAAAAATTTCGCCGACAAAAAAAGGCAGGAAGCGGTCGCCTTTAAATAGCGCTCCCCCAGTCCCTTCCTGACTGCAAAATGCTCCCCTCAACCTGTCGTTGCTAGCAGCAGGCGGTAAGACAGGGGGCGCCACTCAATATCCGGTCCGGGGCGCTGCCGGGGCGTTGCACTCTCGACTGACGTCATGATCGGCCGGCGCAGGAGACCGTGGCGGTAGTGTTTAGCACCGCCGCAAAATGTCTAGTTAATTTCGTGAGCGGCGCAAAGATCGCCGCGCACGGGCGCTAGTTGCTTTGCGCCCCATTAGCGCCCTCTTAAGGCGCTAACGGGAGGCGCAATCCAACTGAATTTTCCCCCCTAGAATTTAAAAGTAGGGAAGTTATGCTAAACCTGTATCGAACCTTGGTTGGACCACACTTAGAGTACTGCGTACAGTTCTGGTCGCCATATTATAAAAAGGATATAGAGGCACTGGAGAGGGTGCAGAGAAGATTTACAAGGATGATGCCAGAAATGCGAGGGTATACATATCAGGAAAGGATGAACAGGCTGGGTCTCTTTTCTCTTGAAAAAAGAAGGTCTTTAAAATTATGAAAGGTTTTGATAGAGTGGATACAGAGAGAATGTTCCCACTTGTGGGGAAGAGCATAACTAGAGGCCATCAATATAAGATAGTCACCAAGATATCCAATAGGGAATTCAGAAGCAATTTCTTTCCCCAAAGAGTGGTGAGAATGTGGAACTCGCTACCACAGGGAGTGGTTGAAGCGAATAGTATAGATGCATTTAAGGGGAGGCTAGACAAGCATATGAGGGAGAAGGGAATAGAAGGTTATGCTGATAGATTTAGATGAGCAAAGACGGGAGGAGGCTTGTGTGGAGCACAAACGCCAGCATGGACTGGTTGGGCTGAATGGCCTGTTTCTGTACCGTATAGAATCATACAATGGTTAAAGCATGGAAGAAGGCCATTCAGCCCGTCAAACCCGTGCCAACTCTAAGCTAGTTCCACTCCCCTGTCCTTTCCCCGTAGCCCTGCAATTTTTTTTCCTTCCAACTCCCTTTTGAAAGATAAGATTGAGTCAGCCTCCACCACCCTTTCAGGCAGTGCATTCCAGATCTTAACCACTCGCTGCGTAAAAAAGTTTTTTCTTATGTCGCCTTTGGTTCTTTTGCCAATCACCTTAAATCTGTGTCCTCTGGTTCTTGACCCTTCTGCCAATGGGAACAGTTTCTCTCTATCTACCCTGTCCAGACCCCTCATGATTTTGAACACCTCTATCAAATCTGCTCTCAATCTTCTCTGCTCCAAGGAGAACAACCCCAGCTTCTCCAGTCTATCAACGTAACTGAAGTCCCCCATTCCTGGAATCATTCTCAGAAATCTTTTCTACACCTTCTCTAAGACCTTCACATCCTTCCTAAAGTATGGTGCCCAGAATTGGACACAGTACTCCAGTTGGGGCAGAACCAGTGTTCTTTACATGTTCATCATAATTTCCACATTTTTGTACTCTATACCTCTATTTATGAAGCCCAGGATCCCGTAAGCCTTTTTAACTGCTTTCTCAACCTGTCCTGCCACCTTCAACGATTTGTGCACATATACCCCCAGGTCTCTCTGTTCGTGCACCCCCTTTAGGATTGTACCATTTAGTTTATATGTCCTCTCCTCATTCTTTCTACCAAAATGTATCACGTCAGACTTTTCTGCATTAAATTTCATCTGCCACGTGTCCGCCCATTTCACCAGCCTGTTTATGTCTTCCTGAAGTCTATCACTCTCCTCCTCACTGTTCACTATACTTCCAAGTTTTGTTTCATCTGTAAATTTTGAAATTGTACCCTGTACACTCACGTCCAAGTCATTAATATATATCAAGAAATGCAATGGTCCTAGAACCGACCCCTGGGGAACACCACTGCATACGTTCCTCCAGTCCGAAAAACAACAGTTCACCACTACTCTCTTTTTCCCATCACTTAGGCAATTTCATATCCATGCTGCCACTGTCCCTTTTATTCCATGGGCTTCAATTTTGCTGGCGAGCCTATTATGAGGCACTTTGTCGAATGCGTTTTG
Organism: Squalus acanthias; assembly: GCA_030390025.1. NCBI lineage: Eukaryota > Metazoa > Chordata > Chondrichthyes > Squaliformes > Squalidae > Squalus > Squalus acanthias. The sequence continues at coordinate 95,016,638 of CM059435.1, read as the reverse complement.
GAAATCCATGTACACTACGTCAACTGCATTACCCTCATCGACCCTCTCTGTTACCTCATCAAAAAAGTCGATCAAGTTGGTTAAACATGATTTGCCTTTAACAAATCCATGCTGGCTTTCCTTAATTAATCCACACCTATCCAAGTGACTGTTAATTTTGTCCCTGATTACTGTTTCTAAAAGTTTCCTGTGTAATCCTATGTAATCCTATATGTAACTCTATAGCAAGCTGTTTTACTATCCTACACAACACTTCTTCCTTAAGGCACATTTCCAAAATGAAGCTGAGGATCAAGAATTTTTACACTAAAATAGGGGGATTGAGAAGAACGTTGAAGACTATAATTGGTAAGATTATTTATAAAGAATTAAGCCATTCAGATTCACCAGCAAGGTATTTCCTAGTAAAACTGATAGCAATGCAGATACTCTGCAGAAATTATTTAGAAATTATGGGCCTAGAAATTGGAGAGTGCTAAAAACCTGCCGGTGCCACTGCGGGCCGGTGTTACCGGCCGCTGAAAATAATGGCACTGGCAGGACCAAAAATTGGTGCTGGTTGCTAATTAACATTAGCCTAGCAATAAACTTACCATTCAAGGCCATTTTCAAGGTGGTAGTCCCAGCAGGAGGCCCAATGTAGCATCATTGCAGCAAGAACAGCTTTCTCTTAAAGCAAGGCTGTCATTTCAGAAAGCAGTGCAGTCCCTTGAAGGGGAACTGCCTTCTAAAATGAAGAAAAATAAAAATAATTTAAAAATAGGCAGTTTTTAGCCCTTACAGATCAACTGCCTTCTGAAAAAAAATTAACATTAAAAAGAATTCCCAAATGGGAGTCTTCAGCTATTAAAGCTGAATTGCCTTCCGCACCTAAAAAAAGTGGGAAAAGTGTTTCAGCACTAACACAAATGGCTCAGCAAGCCAGAGAAGGGGCACCAGGGTCTCGCACGCAGCACTCCAGCTTTGTGCAGGGGGTCAACACTGCAAGAGAGATCCTATACCCACAGGGGCCAGGAGGCCCTCCAGAAAGTAGGATGTGGGACCAGATCACCGAGTTCATGACCTCAGACCAGTGGTCAAGGTCAGTGAATGCATCTTCAAAAGCCGTCTCCTACCAACTGCACCACTAGCCTCACAAACTGCTCAATGCATGACTCCCCCTCCCCCCCCCCCCCCCCCGCCCCCAAAATCACTCACCTACCAACAATCTGTACCAAACACGAGGCGGACCTCCCATTCCTTGCTTTTACCTCACCCCTTTGGAGGAAACAGTGCTGGCCATTCTTGGCAGGGCCATAGCTGAGCCCTTGGCCAGTGGCGGGGTTGAAAGGATACAAGATGCTGATATCCTCATACGTTATCATCCTTCTCGCATGCACCTATTGCTTTCCCGCCCTCTCCTCACCACAACTCCACCCTTGAGCCTTCCTCATTTCACACACCCAAGAAATGCAGCCTGCCCAGCCAATGGCTGACCAAGAAAAGGGGAGGAGAGTGAAGAAGAAGAAGAAGAAGAAGAAGAAACACCGTCACTCAATTTGACACTCCCAGCCACCAGCTCCTCAAGGTCGTCCTGCAAGGCCATTTGTAGTGCCCCCACTGAAAGTCAGCAGCCTTCCACCAGTCATGCTGCAGCCACTGGGCTAGCACTGCGTGACATCACTAGGATAGGCAAAGGCACACACAAGACAGTTACTAAGGAAATGCATAAGGGTGATTAGTTGATTTCTTGATGTCATATTGGCTGGATAGATGTATATAGTTGGATTGGAAAGTTTGCTTTGTGGTGGCTTTTATTTCAGTATTGTGGCCAATAGGATGCTGTGATGGTCAGTAACAGAGAGAAGGAAAGGTGTGGGACAAATGTTGAAAGGGGACTTGGGGCTGTGGTCACTGGTACCACAGGCGGATGATTCAGTCCTGTATATCTCGGCCAGAAAAGGGCTGTCAGAGTTGCCTCCTTCCTTCCACTTTCTCCTCTTCTGCTTCTCCTCTTCTGCGTCTTCCTCTTCTGTGTCTTCCTCTTCCCTCTGCGAGTGGATGCTGTAAATCTGAAATAAAAGCATAAAATGCTGGAAATACTCAGCAGGCCAGGCAGCATCTCAACCTGAGACGTGAACTCTGTTTCTCTCTCCATGGATGCTGCCTGACCTACTGAGTATTTCCAGCATTTTCTGTCTTCTCAGAAGCCTTTCTTACCATCCGAGGCATTGCAACCCCTGCACTCCCTGTACACTTAAAAAACTTGTAACATGTATTGCACCAAGTTACTACTTCAATAAAATATAAAAAATCCAGTCCACAAGCTTAAATGCAAACTTACCTGAAAGATATATGTGTCCCTTTAAGAAGTGCTGACAGCGTCTCAGTCAGTCTGCTGCACGCCCGCTTTTCAGAGCGAGCTTAGGACCCAGCTCTAAACTCAGTGCTAAGGTCCAAGTTCGCAGAGCGTGACGTTAAGTTGACGTTGCATGGCGACTGACGCCACACTCTGAATATTTGCATCTCCAGGGCCAGCGTTGCTGTTGGCAACAATAAAGCCCTCACCAAAATGGTGGCCGCCGAGTCCCGTGCCAGAGATGGGTGTTAGAGTGGTGGCTGCCATTTTTCGCCAGGATTATGGTGCTAACTCGTGGCGGTAAGTAGCCCAATTTTTGGGCCAATGTTCTATAAATCTGATATTTCAGCTGTCTTCATTTCCTCCTTTGTTGAGTCCCTCTCTGGTAGACAATGGATGGTCACCTCCTCTAATGCAGCTCTGGAACTGTTAGACACTGGGTAAAGCCAGATCTAGAAAGACTTGCCTGACTAATTTCCCCCCTGATTAACAGGTTCTCCACTTGATGAGGTAACAGGGAGGGTGGATGAGGGCAGTGCAGTTGATGTTGTGTATATGGACTTTCAAGAGGCATTTGATAAAATACCACACCATAGGCTCGTTAGCAAAATTGAAGCCCATTGGATAAAAGGGGCTTAGCAGCATGGATACAAAATTGGCTAAGGGATAGAAAACAGAGCTGTAGTGAATGGCTGTTTTTCAGACTGGAGGAAGGTATACAGTGGCGTTCCCTGGGGTTCAGTACTAGGACCACTGCTGTTTTTGATATACATTAATGACTTGGACTTGGGGGTACAGGACACAATTTCAAAATTTGCAGATGATGCAAAACTTGGAAGTGTAGTAAACAGTGAGGAGGATAGTAATAGACTTCAAGAAGACATAGACAGGCTGGTGGAATGGGCGGACACATGGCAGATGAAATTCAATGCAGAAAAGTGTGAGGTGATACATTTTGGTAGGAAGAATGAGGAGAGACAATACATGCTAAATGGACAATTTTAAAGGGGGCGCAAGAACAGAGAGACCTGGGGGTGTTTGTGCACAAGTCTTTGAAGGTGGCAGGAGAGGTTAACAAAGCAGTTAATAAAACCTATGGGATCCTGGGCTTTATAAATAGAGGCATAGAGTACAAAAGCCATAAAGTTATGCTAAACTTATATAAAACACTACTTCGGCCCCAGCTGGAGTATTGTGTCCAATTCTGGGCACCACACTTTAGGAAGGATGAAAGGGTCCTGAAGAGATTTTCTAGAATGGTTCCAGGGATGAGGGATTACAGTTATGTGGTTACACTGGAGAAGCTGGGGTTGATCTCCTTAGAGCAGAGAAGGCTAAGAGGAGATTTGATAGAGATGTTTAAAATCATGAAGGGTTTAGTTAGAGTAAATAAAGAGAAACTGTTTCCAATGGCTGAAGGGTCGATAACGAGAGGGCACAGATTTAAGGTGATTGGCAAAAGAACCAGAGGCGACATGAGGAAAAACTTTTCACGCAACAAGTGGTTAGGATTTGGAATGCACTGCCTGATAGGGTGGTGGAAACAGATTCAATAGCTTTCAAAAGGGAATTGGATAAATACTTGAAGGAGAAAAAATTGAAGGGATATGGGGAAAGAGCCGGGGAGTGGGACTAACTGGGTTGCTCTTCGAAAGTGCAGGCGCAGACTCAATGGGCCAAATGGCCTCCTGTGCTGTACTATTCTATGATTCTAAATGTCTTCCCACAATTGCATGGCTGAACTGGCAATGGGTATCATTATGAATAGAGATCAACAATCCTACAGGACAGTATATTATATTAAGTGCTATCACACCGTACTGCTGTGTTTCTAAAGAGAGCTGGAGATGGATTTAGATTTATTTCTGCCATGCACATTACATTAAAAAAAGTATTGTACCACAAATGATATTTAGTGTCATAGGCCCTGATTTTGTGGCTAGCGGTGAAATGACAGCGCACGCTGCTGACCTTGAAGAAAGCTGCCCACAAAGATCTAGCAGTCTCTGTGGTGTTGATTTCACCTTTCCCGATGTTAATTTGATTCTGGCACCAAGTCTAGGGGATCCCCAGCGTCCAGCATCAGTGATGTCATCAAGAAGGCTAAGCAGCCAATTACGTTGAAGCGTTCTCACAGACAGCAAACCAGGAAGTAAAATGCACTGATTATCGTTCACTTTTAATACATTTTACAGAGAATGAAATAAAGATTGGTACTTACACATAGGATTAAGGTAGAAGCTGATATATCATTAAAAAACTTTAAAAAAAATCATTTTTATAAGATTAAATATATAGATTTTTTATCATAATGGAAAAATTTGACATTCCACAAATATAAAATTAGTTTTTCATGTCCAGAGAGGTTGTTCAGTAGTAATTATGATTTAGTGTGCCATTAAAAACCCAGTTACACCTTATTAAACAAGGATAACTTTTTTTTTTTAACAGCGACATTACAGCATAAAAGCTAAAGTTCTCATCAGTTCAGTGATTTCAAAAAGATTGCCATCTGCGGGGTCTTCAACAACGCCCTGTGGAGGAGCTGGGAATCACTGACAGCAACTTCTGGATTTCCGCGTTTAACTGCTTATGTGTGGACGCCAGAAGTTGCTGTCAGTTTCATAGCGTAATGACAGCGAACGCTGACAGTTTTGCCGTCATTACAACATCAAAATCCAGGCCATTGTGTTAGCCGATATTTTGTCTGGAAGTTCTGGTATTTTCCACATAGCCACATTGCTGCTGGAGGGGAATTTAAACATTAACAACATGAGGTCCATCAAATGTCTATTGGCACTTCTTCTAAATAAAATGAACTGTTGCAAGGGTGTTGGTTCCATGATCCATTTAGAATCACAGTTTGGTATTATAGTGACTACAGTGCAAGTCACAAGGACATTCGGACTGTGAAATTACACCATTGAAGGCATTCATCTGTTTAGCGGAGAAGGTAACATATTTCAAATTAATGGCTTGAGATCTCTGTTAAAAATTATGAAGGAGAGGGAGTTCAGATTAATACATTGTCCACCCACTAATATGCCAAAGAGTAATTTTAGGGACCAGAATTTTTAGGAACAGGACAAAGGCATTTCCTCCAGAAAATCCGCCCTTTTTGATTGATTTCCGCCCCACTTGCTTGTCTTTTCACCAGATGCCTCAAAAGTTGTTCTCTTCGGAAACATATTTGATTGGTTCTTTTACTGTCTGCTTCAAAGCGCTTCTCTGGTGCCTTATTCTACCAATCAAAGATCAGCTACAAGGATGACCTATTTTCTTTTTTAAATGGAGTGAAGATTTGTTAGAATACCAGCTTTATTAAAAGTTCTAACTGTACATGTAAACATCTAATAATGATTTAGGAGGTACTTCCCTCAATTTTGACAGGATACTCCTTTGTTCCTTGCAATTCGAGAACATGGAAGCACAATCTCAAAACTGCACCAGAGTAGAGTTCAGAAGCTCTAATTGTTGCTTCTAAATCACGTTACTTCTTTGAATATCCACCAGATTATTCCCTGCTCTGAGATTTCATTCTCCCATGTCTTCACATCACCGTAAGTGCAGTGACCATTTATAGACAGTTCTGTAAATATGCATGTTTAAATCTTCTCAAAAATAGTTCTGTTTATTTTTAATCTTGCAGTATTTTGTTGGTTATATTACTCTGAGAGTTGCAATGTTCTAGTGAGTTGGCAAACTTAAACTGACCAACGCTGAAAAAAATGGTTGTATATTTAAAAGAATGCAGTAAAATCAAAGCACTGTTCCTGTAGGGACCAATAATGTCTATAAATCTACACTATTTAAATATTAACACATACAGAGTTGTGCATAATCACACTTACGTATGAGAAAGCTAAACCATGAGAATTTGTAGACTGTGACTGCAAATATTCGAGCATTTCTACATGTTTGCTTACATCAAGAATGCATATTTATGGATACAACTGAACACAGCCAAAGTTTTTAGCAGGAGAGTTATGATTACCCTCCAGCATTTCGTAAGAGGCAAGTCATAGAGTCATAACATAGAGCCTAGAGTCACAACAGCACAGAAGGAGGCCATTCAGCCCATCGAGTTCGTGCCGGCTCTCTGTAGAGCAATCCAGTCAGTACCATTCCCCCGCTCTATACCCGTAGCCCTGCAAGTTTATTTTCCTCAAGTGCCTATCCAGTCTCCCCTTGAAAACATTGAGTGTCTCCGCTTCCACCACTTCCGTCGGCAGCGAATTCCAGATCCTCACCATTCGCTGTGTAAAAAAGTTTTTCCTCACATCCCCCCGTATCTCTTGCCCAAAACATTAAGTGGGTTAACACAGCCTCAAACTTTTCTCTTTTCCGCTGGGAAATATTTCACTACTGTTTAGCAGCCCCCTAAAGGACCAAACAAAATTCACAATGTGTTTGTAGAGCAGAACACATCCTATAAACTGTGTCCCAGCATTTCAGTACATTATTTGAAGTTGCAGTTATTCCTTAACCAACGCTACCAAAAGGCAGATTATCTGGTCAGTTATCTCATTGTCGTTTGTGGGACCGTGCTCGATGCAAATTGGCTGCTTTACAAGTGACTGCACTTCGGAAGTATTTCATTGGCTATGAAGCTCCATGGGACATCCTGATAATGTGAAAGGTGCTATATAATTGCAGACTCTTTCCTTCTTTCTTTCACTAGCACGATGTGCTGACAGGCCACTTTAGGTATTATTTTTAATGCCATAATGGGATTTGTAATGGTTAAGTTTTATCAACACTACTCCAACCATTTAAAATTCCAGAAAGCACATCACTGTGGCAATGTTTCTGTCATACATTAGAAGAATGTTATAGTTTTACAGTGGACAAGCCCTGACATTACAAGTGATTAATAACATAACTTTTCTTTAAATAGATTGGTTGCAAGTTTTCTTCCCATTATTGGAATTCTCTACCCCAAAGGGCTGTGGATGCTCAGTCGTTGAGTATATTCAAGGCTGAGATCGATAGATTTTTGGACTCTAAGGGAATCAAGGGATATGGGGATCGGGCGGGAAAGTGGAGTTGACGTCAAAGATTAGCCATGATCTTATTGAATGGCAGAGCAGGCTCGAGGGGCCATTTGGCCTACTCCTGCTCCTATTTCTTATGTTGTTCTATTCTCATGAATTGCACCTACTTTAAATGTTTTCCCTAACCTTTGTGCTCTTATTGAAAGGATCCTTTACATGCAAGGAAGATAATGAAAAACAAACGCTGGTGACAAAGTCCTATCTGGGAGGGCAGATAGAAGATCTGGAGACCTCTGAGGCTTCTTCTTCAGTTGGGAAAGATTTAAAAGATTTCAGATGCAGTTTTTTAAGTGGATGTTTATTCTAGATATCATCTGATGAGTGGTTCTTTATGTCAAATGGGAGGGGGATATTGTATGGCTCAGAGGGAGCTGATTCTCCCAACAGTACTAAAAAAAACTTAAGCAAATCTATTGGTTGTCTATGTTTTTGTAAAGTACCAATGAATCGCCAGGGTGTTACTCAAAGTAAGTGAGAGGATATGTGTTTTGTAAGGAAGCATTATACCATGTTCTGCACAATATGTTAGTTTGCTCCTGAAAGGGATCTGTGTGTAAGGTGGCCTGTCCCTTTAAGAAAGAAAAGATCAAAAGAAAGACTTGCATTTACATAGCGCCTTTCACGACCACCGGACGTCTCAAAGCGCTTTACAGCCAATGAAGTATTTTTGAAGTGGAGTCACTGTTGTAATGTGGGAAATGCGGCAGCCAATTTGCGCACAGCAAGGTCCCACAAACTGCAACGTGATAATGACCAGATAATCTGTTTTTGTTATGTTGGTTGAAGGATTAATATTGGCCAGGACACCGGGGATAACTCCAGGGATAAGGCCATAAAGTCTTATCACATTGTACTTTACAGCAATGTCTTAAGGTCTGATTGATCTCACAAGAAAAATCTACCAAGGTTTTTTGGAGCCTTATCATCTATACTTTTACTATTACTCCATCTAAAAGTATCATCTTTACATTTTCTTTATATTATCTATGGCTGACCCAGTAATTGTAAATTCAAACTCATATACAAAATCACATTTAACAGATATGGTTTTAGTTTATTTTGCAACTAAAAGCACATAATGCTCACCCTTTTACACACTGAAATAGTGGTATTCCACTTGGGTGGTAACAGCGCACACCAGCAATAAAAAAAAGAAAGAAAATCCAATTAGATGGTGTTGGTACTACTGGTTGAAAAATACAAAAGTGAGAAGTCGCACAACACCAGGTTATAGTCCAACAGTTTTATTTGAAATTACAAGCTTTCGGAGCTGCTGCTCCTTCGTCAGGTGAAGTGAAGAATACAAATCGGCAAAGCATATATAGACAGAGAACAATGCCTGTGCAGCGTACAATGTCAGACGACTACAGTTAATCTTTCTGACTGCCTTTTATCACACCTCGGCAGAGAGACAATCAGGTCAGTCAGGGAGACATTATGTCAAAGACATAGCAAAATACGACTAGGACAATGAGGTGGGGTCACAGGGGGTCTAATGTGTCAAATGCTGCAGTCTGTATGGAAAACCATAAATTTTAAACTTTTTACTTTTTTTACTGGAAATCACAAAATACAAGGTATGCAAAATACCTCACAGTTGCTGCTATA